>JAIUJO010001112.1:25000-32500 GCA_023846275.1 Vanilla planifolia
CTTCTTAATCTTCTTCTTCTTCTTCTACTTCTACTACTACTACTACTTCCTCTTTACCTTCTTCTTCTCCTACTTCTTTCTCTTCTTCTTTTTCTTCTTCTTTTTCTTCTTCTTCTTCTTCTTCTTCTTCTTATTCTTCTTCTTCTACTTCCTCTTCTTCTTCTTCTTCTTCTTCCTCTTCATATTCTTCTTCTTCGTCTTATTCTTCTTCTTCTTCTTCTTCTTGTTACTCTTATTCTGCTTCTTCTTAGTATTCTTCTTATTCTTCTTCTTCTTTTTTATCTTCTTTTCTTCTTCTTCTTCTTCTTCATCTTCTTTTTCTTGTTCTTCTTCTTCCACTTTTTTTCTTCTCTTCTTCTTCTTGAACTTCTTCTTCTTCTTCTTCTTCTACTACCACTTCCTCATCCTTTTCTTCTTCTTCTACTACTTCCTCTTCAAGTTCTTATTCTTATTCTTCTACTTCCCTTCTTCTTCTGCTTCTTTCTTGCTCTACTTCTTGTTGTTGTTCTACTTATTCTTTTTTTCTTATTCTTTGTCTTATTCTTCTTCTTCTTCATCTTCTTCTTCTACTTCTTTTACTTCTTCTTCTTCTTCCTCTTCTTCTTCTTCTTCTTCTTCTTCTTCCTCTTCTTCTTCATCTTCTTCTTCTTCTCCATCTTCTTCTTCTTCTTCTTCTGGTTCTTCTTATTCTTCTTCCTTTTCATCGTCTTCTTCCTCTTCTTCTTCCATCTCTTTTTCTTCACCTTCTATTTCTTCTTCTTCTTCTACTACTTCATCATTTCCTTCCTCTTCTTCTTTATGTTCTTCTTCTTAATCTTCTTCTTCTTCTTCCCTACTTCTTCTTCTTCATCACCATCTTCTTCTGCTTCCTTTGCTTCTTCTTCTTCTTCCTTTTCTTGTTCTTCTTCTTATCCTTCTTCTCTTCATCTTTTCCTTCTTATTCACCCTGTACTTCTCCTTTATCTTCTTCTTCGTCCTCCTCCTCTACTTGTTCTTCTTCTTCTTCTTCTTCGTCTTGTTCTTCTTCTTCTTCTTCTTCTTTTTCTTGTTCTTCTACATCTCCTTCATCTACTTCTTCTTCTTCTTCTTCCTTTACTTCTTCTTATTCTTCTTGTTCCTCTCCTTTTTCTTCATCCTCTTCTTGTTCCTCTTCATCTTTTTCCTCTTCTTCTTTTTTTTCTTCTTAGACTTCTTCTTCTTCTTCGACTTTTCTTCTTTTTCTTCTTGTTCATCATCTTCTTCTTCTTCTTCTTCTTCTTTGTCTTCTTCTTCTTCTTCTTCCACTTCTTCTTCTTCTCCTAGTTTTTATTCTTCTTCTTCTTCTCCTCTTCTTCTTCTTCTTTTACTTCTTCTACTTCTTCTTCATTTTCTTCTTCTTCTTCTTATTGTTCTTGTTCTTCTTATTCTTCGTATTCTTCTTCTTCTTCTTCTTCTTCTACTTCTTCTTCTTCTTCTTCTTAAACTTCTTCGTCTTCTTCTTCTTCTTCTGTTACTTCTTTTTCATCATCTTCTTCTTTTTCTTCTTCCTCCTCCTCCACCTCCTCTTCTTCTTCTAAATCTTCTTCTTCTTTTTCTTATTCTTCTTCTTCTTCCTTCTCTTGTTCTTCTTCTTCTTCTTCACGTTCTCCTTCTTCTTCCAAATCTTCTTGTAACAGCCTTACTTTTTCTTTATTTTTTTTTGTTGAAAGAGCTCTTTGAGATGAGCCTAACGATGTTTAGTTTGTAATTTTTGGAGTTCAATGGAATAAATTATCAATTTTAAAGATTTGGATAGATTTGTCATATTGATGATATATTTTTAATTTTGCAAATGTCGGCATAGTTCCATTCATTCTTTTGACAGAAGGTATAGTTGTAATTTTAAAGTTGTTGGCTGCGCTGGGTATATATTCAATTTTAGGAATTTCGACATTGGATTATTTCTCTAGACAGAGGATATAATGTGCAAATAAAAAATTTGGAAGGGGTGATATGCAAAATGTGGTTCACAAATCGATGGCTAATTTGTTTCGACCGTGGTTATAAAAGCCGAAACCCAGGTGCATTTGAAAAGCACCTCTACGAACTTCAAATGCGAGGAGGTTGTTGGAGTGCGAGGGCGAGATTTCCAACGACTACCGCCATGCTCAGCAAGGTTCCAGCACACTACAGTAACAGCCGACAAGGATTTCCACAAGGTAAGAAATTATTTCTTTATCGTTGGGGTTGTGTAAAAGCTTTCTGCTGAGCGGTGGAGACTAAGAGGGCAGAAGCCGAGCTGGATTCGACTGATTCAGCGCGTGAAATGTCCGGTCCTGCGCTGGCGAAGGTTTCGATTTCTTTGGATGCACAGGAGAAGAAAAGGAACCGATTTAGTTGGACCGGGTGTGCACTGCTGAACCGGGCGTGCCAAGTGTGGGCGATCCAGTGCCACGGAAGAAATTTAAGGGATTTTGGGATTATTTTAGATTTTTGGCAAAAGCTTTCAGAAAAGCAAGATTTTTGACTGTTTGGGAAAGCTTTTAAAAAGCAAGATTTTTGGTTGCTTGGGAATAGCTTTTAGAAAGCAACTTTTGCTAATAAGCATATTCTAACTTGATTATGTTTGCACTATGGCCTTGTAGGACATCAAAAAAAATTAGAAGGGGACAAGAAAATTTGGTACAGTAAATCCAGGTAGATAAATTCCTAACCCTGTAATGTAGCACAATATTTTATGTTTTTACATGGTTTCTTACTATCACATTGTGCTTTAGTTGTTACTTATGCATTTGTATGGAAACTGAAAAGGAAGAAGTAACATAGTATGATAATGAAATGAAAAGGAAGAAACAATATGAAAAGAAAGGTCTTTTGATATGGCATAATTATTTGGAATTATGATTGGAAATGGTAGTAAAAATGGATTCCCAGAGAACATTATCCTAACTACATGTCCCAGTATGTGTTGAAGGGTATCGATCTTCGGATCAGATATCTGCCTAGGGTCTACACCAGCCTAGCGTGTGTCGAAGGGTATCGATCTTCTGATCAGATATGTGCCTGGTATTATGTGCTATGACTCCATGATGATTTACACCAGGCCCAGTATGTGTTGTAGGGTTTGGTAACATACCTGCCTGATGGCATTAGGCCCAGCTTGTGTTTTAGGGTATCGATCCTTGGATCAGATGTCTGCCTAGTGTTATGTGTTTGGATGGATGCCAGCTGAAGGTCATTTATTGATGATTGGATCCAGAGGATAATGCGTCAAAGGGAATTGGGCCTGGTAATAACACACTTACATATCAAATTGGTGATTTCATTATGGTTTTCATTTGGCAATACCTTATATATGACATCTGGTATGGTTATAGCATGATGCATATGATTCATCTTTACTGTTCATGGTATTTTTGATACTTGGTTCGATATTGTGATTTATCTACTGAGATATATAAAATCTCATTTAATGCTTACCTCACAAGTCATGAAACTACTACACCGAGAGCTGGAAAAGATGATGCTACAGTAGAGCCATTTTCACGAGATGTGTAAGAAAGGGGGAGGGCTTGGTGTGATTAAACTTTTAAAAAAACATGTTCTTTTTTATATACTTTGGATTTTAGAGTTGGAGTTTGTCTCACCGTCGGGTTCCCACCTTGTGTTTATTCATTGTCCTCACTTAGATATTGTATCTCACAACTCTGATGATAACTTTGTTATATAGTGGTACTTGATGTAGGTGGGGGCTTTGACACTTCTTCTCCTTTATCTTCTTCATTTTTCTTCTTCTTCTTCTTATTCTACTTTTTTTGCTTCTTCTTCATGTTGTTCTACATCGTCTTCTTCTCCTAATACTTCCTCCTCTTCTCGTTCTTTTTCATCCTTTTCTTCTTCTTCTTCTTCTTCTTCTACTTCCTCATCCTTTTCTTCTTTTACTACTACTACTTCCTCTAAAACTTCTTCCTCTTCTACTTCTTCTTCTTCTTCTTATTCTTCTGCTCTTTCTTTTTCTTCTTCTACTTATTATTCTTATTCTTCTTATTCTTCTTATTCTTCTATTTCTTCTTTGTCTCATTCTTCTTCTTCATCTTCCCCTTCTTTCCCTTCATCCTCTTCTTCTTCTTCTCCTTCTCTTTTTCTTCTTCTTCCACTTCTTTGTTTTCATCTCTTCTTCTCCTTGTATTTCTTCTTCTTCTTCTTCCTCTTCTTCTTCATGTTATTCCACTTCTCTTTTTCTACTTCTTTTTAATCTCTTTCCTCTTTTTCTTCCCCTTCTTCTTCATCATCATCATCTTCTTCTTCTACTTCTTCCCCTTCTTCCTCCTCTTCTTCTTCTTCTTCTTCTTCTCCTTCTTCTACTTCTTCTACTTCTTCTTCTTCTTCTTCTTCTTCTTCTTCTTCTTTTGCTTCCACCTCTTCTTCTTCTTCTTCATCCTCTTCTTCTTCTTCTTCTTCTTCTTCTTCTTCTATTACTACTTCTTCTTGTTCTTCTTTTTCTTCTTCTTCATTTTCTTCATCATCTTCTTCTTCTTTCTACTCTTCTTCATCTTCTTCTTCTTCGTCCTCTTCTTCTTCCTTTTCTTCTTTTTCTTCTTCTTCTTCTTTTTCTTCATCTTCTTCTTCTTAACTGTGCTCTTCTTCCTCTTCTTCTTCTTCTTTTTCTACTTCATCATCATCATCATCATCTTCTTCTTCTTCTTCTTCTTCATATTCTTCCTTCTTCTTCTTCTTCTAATTCTTTTCTTACATCTTCTTCTTTGCTTTCTTCTTTCTTGTCATCTTGTTTATAATCTTCTTCTTTTTCTACTTCTTCTTCCTCTTCTTCTTCTTCCACCTCCCCATCTCTTTCCTCTTCTTCTGCATCTTCTCCTATGTACGCATCTTGTTCTTCCTCATCTTATACTTGTTCTAGTACTTCTCCTTCCATTTCTTCTTCTTTTTCTTCTTTTTCTTCTTCTTCTTCTTTTTCCCCTTCTTCTTATTGGACTTCTTCTTCTTCTTCCTGTTCCTCTAACTCTTCTCCATCTTCTTCTTCTTCTTCTTCTTCCTCCTCCTCTCCTTCCTCTTCTTCTTCTTCCTTTCCTTCCTCTTGTTTTTCTTCTTCCTCTTTTTCTTCTTTTTCTTTTCTTCGTCTTCCTCTTCTTCTTCATCTTCTTCTCAATCTTCTTCTTCTTCTCCTCCTTCTTCTTTATCTTCTTCTTCTTCTTCCTCTTCTTCTTCTTCTTCTTCTTCTTCCTCTTTTTCATCTTCTTTTTCTTTTTCCTTTTATCTTCTCCATCCTCTTCATCCTCACCATCTTATTCTTCTACTTTTTATTCTTCTTCTTCTTATTCATCTTCTTCTTCTCCTTCTTCTTCAACCACTACTTCTTCTTTTTTTATTTCTTCTTCTTCTTCTTTTTCTATTTCTTCTACTTCTTCCTCTTCTTCTTCATCCTCTTCTTGTTCTTGTTCTTCTTCTTCTTCCTCTTCTTCCTCTACTTCTTCTTCTTCTTCTTCTTTTTCTTCATCTTCTTCTTCATCATCATCTTCCACTTCTTCTTCATGTTGTTCTTTTTCTTCTTCTAATATTTCTCCCTCTTCTTCTCTTTCATCTTTTTCTTCTTCTTCTTCTTCTTCTCCTTCTTACTCCTCTTCTTCTTCTTCTATTTAATATTCTTCTTCTACTTCTACTACTTCTTCTTCTACCTCCTCTTCTTCTTAAACTTCTTCTTCTTCTACTTCTTATTATTATTATTCTTCTTCTTCTTCTTCCTCTTCTTCTTCTTCTTCTGATTTTTATTCTTCTTGTTCTTCTTCTTCCTCTACTTCTTCATCATTTTCTTTTTCTTTTTCTTGTTCTTCTTTTTCTTTTACTCCTCCTTCTTCTTCTCCTTCCTTTTCTTCTTCTCATACTTCTTCTTCTTCTACTTCTTCTTCTTCTTCTTCTTCTTCGTCTTCTTTTTCTTGTTCATCATCTTCTTCTTAATCTTCTTCTTCGTCATCTTTTTCTTCTTCTTCTTCCTCTGCTTCTTTTTCTCCTTATTTTTCTTCTTCTTCTTCTTCTTCTTCTTTCTCTTCTTCATTTTCCTCTACTCCTTTTGGTTCGACTTCTTCTTCTTCTTCTTCTTCTACTTCCTTATCTTCGTGTTTTTCTTCTTCCTGTTCTTCTTCTTCTGCGTCTTCTTCTTCCTCTACTCCTTCTTCCCCTTTTTCTTATTATTCTTCTTCCTCTTCTTCTTCCCTTCCTCAAGCTTCTTTTTCTTGTTTTTCTTCGCCTTCTTCTTCTTCTTCCACTTCTACTTTTCTTCTACTTCTCCTTCTTCTTCTACTTTTTCTTCCTCTTCATCATTTTATCCTTCTTCTTCATCTTCTCCTTCTTCTTCTTCTTCTTCTTCTTCTTCTTCTTCTTCTTCTTTTCTTCTTCTTCTTCTACTTCTTCTTCTACTTCGTCTACCTCTCATTTTTCTCCTTCTTTTACTTTCTCCTCTTCTTCTACTTTCTTTTCTTTCATTTATTCCTCTTCTCCGTCTTCTTCTTCTTCTTCTTCCACTTTTCCTTCTTCTTCTCCTTTTTCTTCTTCTTCTTCTCCATCTTCTCCTTTTCTTTTATATTCTCCCTCTTGTTATCCTTTATCTTCTTCTTTTGCTTCTTCTTCTTCCTCTTCTTCTCCTTCTTCTACTTTTCCTCTTCTTCTTCTCTACTTCTTCTTCTTCTTCTTCTTTTGCTTCCACGACTTCTATTTTTTTCTTCATCCTATCCTTCTTCTTCTTATTTTTTTCTTCCTCTTCTTCTCCTTCTTCTCCTTCATCCTTTCCTTTGTCTTCTCTTCTTCTTCTCCTTCTTCCTCTTAACTTCTTCTTCTTCCTCTTCTTCTTCTTCTTCTTCTTCTTCTTTTACTTCTTTTTCTTCTTCTATTTCTCCCTCAACTTCTTCTTCTTCATCTTCTTCTTCATTTTGTTCTTCTTCTTCCTCTTCTTCTACTTGTTCTTATTCTTCTTCTTCTTCCTCTTCTCCTTCTTCATCATCTTCTTCATTTTTCTCTTCTTCTTCTACTTCTTCATCATCATATTCTTCTTCTTCTTCTTCTTCTTCTTCTTCTTCTTATTCATCTTCTTCTTCCTCCTTTTCTTCATCAAATTTCTCATCTTCTTCTTATCATTTTTCTTTTGCATCTCCTTTTTAATCTTCATTTTCTTCTTTCTCTTCGACTTCTTCCTCATCAACTTCTTCTTCTTCTTCTTCTTCTTCCTTCCCTTCTTCCTCTTATTCTTCTTCCTCCTCTCCTTCTTCCTCTCCTTCTTCTTCTTCTTCTTCTTCTTCTACTCTTTCATACACTTTTGTTCTTCTTTTTCTTTTTCTTCCCCATCATATTTTTCTTCTTCTTCTTTTTCTTCCTTTACTTCTTGTTTTCGTCTTCTCCTTCTTCTTCTTCTTCTTCGCCTTCTTTCCCTTCCACAACTTCTTCTTCTACTTTTTCTTCTAATTTTTCTTCTTCTCCTTCTTCTTCTCCATCTTCTTCTCCTTCCTCTTCTTCTTCTACCTCTTCTTTCATATC
>JAIUJO010001112.1:60000-65000 GCA_023846275.1 Vanilla planifolia
TTTTTCTTCCTCTTCTTCTTCTTCTTCTTCTTCATCTTCTTCTTCTTCTTCATGTTCTTCTTCTTCCTGCTCTTCTTTTACTTCTCCCTCTTCTTCTCTTTCTTCTTCTTCTTCTACTACTATATTCTTTTCATCTTGTTCTTCCTCTTCTTCTTCTTTGTCCCCTTCCTCTTCTTCTTCTTTGTCCCCTTCCTCTTCTTCTTCTTTGTCTTCTTCTTCTTCTCGTTCTTCATATTCAACATCTTCTTCTTTTTCTTAATCTTCTTCTTCTTCTTCTTATTCTTCTTCTTCTCCTTACTCTTTTCCTTCCTCTTTTTCTTCTTCTTCTCCTTCATGTTCCTTTTCTTTTTATTCTACTTCTTCTCCTATTTCTTCCTCTTCATCTTCTTCATCATCTTTTTCTAACTCTTCTACTTCTTCTTCTTCCTCTTCTTTTTATAATTCTTCCAATTCTTCTTCTTCTTCTTCTTCAATTTCTTCTTCTCCATCTTCTTCTTCTTTTTCTTCTTGTTTTCCTTCCTCTTCCACTTCTTCTTCTTCTTCTTCCACTTCTTCTTTCTTCTTCTTCTTCCTTTACTTCTTCTTTTTGTTCTTCTTCTTGTTCTTCTACTTCTTTTTCTTCTTCTTCTTCTGCTACTTCTTTTTATACTTCTTCTTCTTCTTCTCTTTCTTCATTTTCTTCTTCTTCTTTTACTATTACTTCTTATTGTGCTTCTTCTTCTTCTTGTTCTCCTACTACTTCTTCTTCTTTGTCTACTTCACATTCTTTCTCTTCTTCTTCATCATCTTCTTGTTCATCATCATCTTCTTCTTCTTTTTCTTCTTCGTCTTCTTCTTGCTTTTCTTCTTCTTCTTCCTCTTCTTTCTCATCTTCTTCTTCTTCCTCATCTTCTTCTTCTTCCTCTTGTTCTTTTTCCTCTACTTCTTCACTTCTCCCACTTCTTCTTCCTCTTCTTCTTCTTCTTCTTCTTCTTCCTCTTCTTCTTTTTATTCTTCTTCTTCTTCTTCTTCTTCTTCTTCTTCTCCTTCTCCTTCCTCTTCTTGTTAAACTTTGTCATCTTCTTCTCCCTCTTCTTCTTCTTCTTCTTCTTCTTCCTCCTCCTCCTCTTCATTCTCTTCCCCTTCTTCCTCTTCTTCTTATTCTTCTTCTTCTTCTTCTACTACTACTACTTCTTCCTCCACATCTTCTCCTTCTCCTTCATCTTCTTCTTCTTCTTTCTCTTCTCCTTCCGATTTTTCTTCTTCTTCTTCAGCTTCTTCCTATTCTTCTTCCTTTTCTTTTTCCTCTTCCTCTTCTTATTCTTGTTCTTGTTCTTGTTCTTCTTCTTCTTCTTCTTCTTCTTCTTCTTCTATTTCTTCATCTTCTTATATTTCTCCTTTGTTTTCTTCCTCTCCTTATTCTTCTTCTTCGTCATGTTCATCTTATTCTTCTACTTCTTCTCCTCTACATGATAATCACCTTCTCCTTCTTCTTCTTCTTCTTCTTCTTCTCGTTCTTCTTCTTCTTCTACTTCTTCTACTTATTGTTCTTCTTCCACTTCTTCATCATCATCATCTTCGTCTTCTTTTTCTTCACCTTCTTCTTCTTCTACTTCTTCTTCTTCTTCTTTTTCTTCTTCTTCTTCCTCTTTTTCCTCTCCTTCTTTTTCTTCCTCATCTTCTTCTTCTTCTTTTTCTTCTTTTTCTTCTACATCTTCCACTTCTTCTTCTTCTTCTTATTCTACTTCTTCTTCGTCTTCTTCTCCTATTTCTTGTTACTCTTCTTTGTTTTCTTCATCATCATCTTCTTCTTCTTCTTTAACATCTTCTTCCTCTTCTTCTTCTTTTACTTCGTCTTCTTCTACTGTCTTCTTCTACTTCTTCTTCTTCATCCTCTTCTTCTTCTTCTGTCTCATCTTCTTCCTCTTCTTCTCCTTCCTCATCTTCTTCCTCTTCTTCTTCCCCTTGTTCTTTCTTTTCTTCTTCTTCTTCTTCTTCTTCTTCTTCTTCTCCTTCTATTTAAATTTCTTCTTCTATTTCTTCTACTTCGCCTTCTTCTTCTTTACCTATTCTTCTTCTTCTTCTTATTCTTCTTGTTCCACTTCTTCTTCATTTTCTTCTTTTCCTCTTCATCATCTTCTTCCTCTTCTTCTTCTTACTTTTCTTCTTCTTGTTCTTCTTCTTCTTCTTCTTCTTACTTTTCTTCTTCTTCTTCTTCTTCCTCTTCCTCTTCTTCTTCTTCTTCTTATTCTACTTCTTCTTCTTCTTCTCCTTCTCCTACATCTCCTTCTTCTTCTTCTTTTTCTTCTTCTTCTTCATCATCATTTTCTTCTTCTTCTACTGCTTCTTCTTCTTCTTCTTCTTTTTCTTCTTCTACTTCTTCTTCTTCTTTTTCTTCTTCTTCTTCTTCTTCTATGTCCTCTTCTTCTTCTTCTTCTTCTTCTTCTTGCTCTTATTCTTCTTCTTCTTCCACTTTTTCTTCCTCCTCCTATTTTTCTTCTGGTTCTCCATCTTCTTCTTCTTCTTCTTCTGCTTCTTTTACTTCTCTTTCTTCTTCTTCTTCATCTTCTTATTCTTCTTCTTCTCCTCCTCCTCCTTCTTCTTCTTCTTCCCCTTCTTCTCCGTCGTCTTCTTCCTCAACTACTTCCTCTTATTTTTCTTCTTCTTCTTCTTCAACTTCTATTTCTTTTTCCTCATCTTCTTCTTCTTCTTCTTCTTCATCTTCTTCTTCTTTTTCCTCTTCTTCTTCTTCTTCTTCTTCTGGCTCTTCTTCGTCTATTCTTCCCCTTCTTCTTCTTCATCTTCTTCTTCGTCTTCTTCTTCTTCTTCTTCTCCTCCTCCTCCCTCTTCTTCTTCATCTTCTTCTTTTCTTCTCCTTCTTTTTCTCTTTCTTCTTGTTCACCTCTTTTTAGTTGTTGTTGTTGCTCTTCTTCTTCTTCTTCTTTGTTGTCTTCTTCTTCTTCTTCTTCTTCTTCTTCTTCTTCGTCTTCTTTTGTTTCTTCTTGTTGTTCTTCTTCTTCTACTTCATCGACTTCCTATTCCTCTTCTTCTTCTTCTTCTTCTTCTAGTTTCTTCTTCTCCTTCTATTTCTTCTTTTATTTCTTCATTTCCTTGTTCTTCTTCATCTTCTTCTTCATCATCTTCTTCTTTCTCTTCTTCCTCTTCTTCTTCTTCCTCTTCGTCTTCTTCTTTTTCTACTTCATCATCATCATCATAATCTTCTTCTTCTTGTTCATCTTCTTCTTTTTCTTGTTCTCTTCATCATCTCTTCTTCTCTTCTTCATCTTCATGTCCTTCGTCTTCTTTTTCTTCTTCTAATTATTTTTATTATTAATATTATTATTATTCTTCTTCTTCTTCTTCTTCTTCATGTACCTTTTCTTCTTCTTCTTCTTCATCTCTTTCCTTTTCTTCTTCTTTTTGTTCTTCTTCTTAATCATCTTCTTCTTCTTCTTCTTCTTCCTCTTCTTCTTCTTCCTCTTCCTCTTCTTCTTCCACTTCTTCTACTTCTTCTACATCTTCTTTTTCTTCTTCCTCTTCATCATCTTCTTCTACTACTTCTTCTTCTTCTCCTACTTCTACTTCTACTTCCTCTTCTTATTTTCTCCCACTTCTTCTTCATCCTCTTCTTCTTCCCTTTCTTCATCATCTACTTCTGCTTCTATTTCTTCTTCTTCCTCTTCTTCTTCTTCTTGGTCTTCTTCTTCCTAACCTTCCACCTATTCTTCTTCTTTTACTTCTACTACTACTACTACTTCTTCTTCTTCTTAATACTCTTCTTCTTCTTCTGCTACTACTTCTTGTTCTCTTTCTTTTTTTTCTTCTTCTTTTTTTACTACTACAACTACTACTATTACAACATCTTCTACTTCATCTTCTTCTTCTTTTTCTTGTTCTACCTCTTCTTCTCTTCTTCTTCTTCTTCTTCTTCTTCTTCTTTTTCTTCTTCTTCTTTATCCTCTTCCTCTTCCTCTTCTTGTTCTACCTCTTATTCTTTTTCTTCTTGTTCCTCTTCTTCTTCCATTTCTTCTTGCACTTCTTCATCCTCTTCCTCCACTTCTTCCCCCTCTTCCTTTTCTTTTTCTTCTTCTTCTTTTACTTTTTCTTTTATTTTTTCTTCTTCATCTATTTGTTCTTCTTCTTCTTCTTCTTCTTCTTCTTCTTATTCTTCTTTTTCATCAACATCGTCATGTTCATCTTCTTCTACATCTTCTTCTTCTTTTTCTTCTTCTTCTTCTTCTTCTTCCTCTTCTTCCTCCTCATCCTCTTATTCTTCTTCTTCTTCTTCTTCTTCTTCTTCTTCTTCCTCTTCTTCTTCTTCTTCTTCATCATCTTCTTCTTCTTCATCTTCTTCTTCTTCTTCCTCTTCCTCTTCTTCTTCGTCTTCCCCTTATTGTTCTTCCACTTCTTCTTCCTCCTCTTCTTCTTCTTCATCATCACATTCTTCTTCTTCTTCTTCTTCTTCCTCCTCTTCTTCATCTTCCTCTTCTTCTTCTTCTTCTTCCATTTCTTCCACTTCTTCTTCTTCTTCCTCTACTTCTTCTTCCTCTTCTTCTTCTTCTTCTACTACTACTATTACTTCTTCTTTCTCATCATCTTCTTCTTCATCTTCTTCTTCTTCCTCTTCTTTTTCTTTTTCTTCCACTTCCTCTTCTTCTTCTCTTACTCTTCTTCCTCTTCTTCTTCTTCTTCTTCTTTTGCTGCTACTTCTTCTTCTTCTTCTTCTCCTTCTCCTTCTTGTTCTTCTTTATTTTCTTTTTTTGACTTCTTCTAAATCTTCTTCTTCTTTTTCTTCTTCTTCTTCTTCTTCTTCTTCTTCTTCTTGTTCCTCCTCTACATCTTCTACCTCATCTTATTTATCTTCTTATTTTTCTTCTTCTTCTTCTTCTTCTTCTTCTTTTTCTCCTTTTTCTTCTCCTTCCGTTTCTCCTTTATCTTCTACTTCTCCTTCTTCCTCTTCACCTACTTCTCCTTCTCCTTCTTCTTCTTCTTCTTCTTCTTCTTCTTCCTCTTCTACTTCT
>JAIUJO010001681.1:7500-10000 GCA_023846275.1 Vanilla planifolia
TTTCTTCTTCTTCTTCTTCTTCTTCTTCTTCTTCTTCGTCATCTACTACTTCTTCTTCTTCTTCTTCTTCTTCTTCTGCTTCTTCTTTTTTTTTTTCTTCTTCTTCTTCTTCTTCTTCTTTTTCTTCTCCTTCTCCTTCTTCTTCTTCCTCTCCTTCTTCTTCCTCTCCTTCTTCTTCTTCTTCTTCCTCTTCTTCTACTTCTAGTTCCCCTTCTTCTTCTTCATCTTCTTCTTCTTCATCTTCTACTTCACTTTTTCTTCTACTTCTTCTTCTTCTTTTTCTTCTTCTTCATCTTCTTCTTCTTCTTCATCTTCTTCTCCTTCTTCTTTTTCTTCATCTCCTTATTTTTCTTCATCTTCCTCTTCTTTTTCTTCTTCTTCTTCTTTTTCTACCTTTTCTTCAACTTCTTTTTTTCTTTACCATCATCTTCTTCATCATCATCATCATCTTCTTCTTCTTCTTCTTCTCCTCCTCCTTCTTCTTCTTCTTCTTCCTCCTCCTCCTCTTCCTCTTCTACTTCTTCATTTTTTCCTTCTCCTTCTTCCTCTTCTTCTTCTTCTTCCTCTTCTCCATCTACTTCTTCAACTTCTTATTCTTCTACTTCTTCATCATCATCTTCTTCTTCTTCTTCTTCTTTTTCTTCTTCTTCTTCTTCTTCTTCTCCTTCTCCTTCTTCTTCACCTTCTTGGGATTTTACCTACGGCTAATCCCAAAGCTACTTGAGTTTTTTTCGGCTTAACTCAAATCCCGAGCATTTTGCACAATTTCTAGGATGCCCTTACCGCAAGGAAACAAATACAAAAATTGGCAACAAAATATTAACTTAAGATAATTTAATGATGTATGAGGAGCACTCAATAAAATAAAAATTCCAAACAAAAATAAAAAAGAGGGAGGAATAGAAATTCAAAATAATAGAGGCAAAAACCTCTAATTTTTGGTTCCTTAATTCAACTTTTTCTTTGTGAGTTTGGAAGCACTACATGCGCTTGAAGTAGCTCGAAATTATGATTTGAAAGCATTTAGAACTTAGTAATCGTAATCTCTTGAAGGTGTTCATCCTCCCCTATTTATAAAGCTCAAATTTGAGCTCTAAATCCACTCCCAACAGCTCTAAAATGAACTAGTCGTATGGGTAACCGACACATAGCATTCACCATTTGATTTGAATCTTGAAATGGATGTTTCTAATTGAATCTTGATCTAATCATTCGAGATCAATCCTTGTCGTTGGATCTAGAAGGCCTTGATATGGGCCAATGGATTACACGTAGGTTGTCATATATGTATTAGTATACTGTGTCTAAAAATTAATTGTGTTAAAACCTTATTGTTGTCAATCCGCATTGTCTCGCATATCTACCTCCAGTTTGAAGCACTAGCTTATCATTTTACTGTTTATAGCATTTTATCTTGATTAACCTAAGCTATCGGATCACACCTTTCCTTCCACCTTCATTAACCACAGTTGCTTGATTGCATCAACCCTTTCACCTTCTTTTACAATCAGATGGGAGTTTAGTCCCATATCACCCCAAATTACATTGCCAATTCCCTCTATAAGGATTCAAGTTCGTCTATCTCTAGAGCCATTTGGGTTGGCTCCCCCCTTCCTCATCCCAGATTTGATCACTTTGTGCTAATTGACTTGAATTTGCACTATTCCATTCAGCTTTCCTTGTGGGCTGATTTCCTACTACTCTATTCAACTTTCTTTATAACCTTCTTCCTTCTCCTTCGAGCTTTGATCGCCCCTTTGGGTCTATCGAAAAATTTTTATTTTATTTTTTTAAGTCCATACAGCTTGGATAGACTAGCGGTCAGGTTGGGTCGACCCACCCAATGTTATAGTGAAAAATCCTAAGACTAAAGTGGTTTTATAGTGTCTAGTGAGAATTTTTGTGCCAAAATTTTAAATATAAGTAAGAAAACAATTTATATTATGATAGCATTAGAAGTGTCCTAAGTGATTATGAAAAGAAATTATGAAATACAATTCTTAAATAATTTTAAAAAATCAAACACAAATGTCTATACTTTTTATCAATAATTCTTCTACTAGTTCTTCTTTTTCTTCTTCTCCTCTACTTCTCCATCTTCTTCATCATCATCTTCTTCTTCTTCTTCCTCCTCTTCTTTATCTTCTTCTAATTCTTCTTCTTCTCCTTTTTCTTATTCTTCTCCATTTTCTTCTTCTTCTTCTTCTTCTTCCTCTTATTCTTCTTCTTTTACTTTTAGTTCTTCATTTTTTTTCTCCTTCTTCTTCTTCTTATTTTTCTACTTCTTCCTTTACTTCTTGTTCTACTTCTTCTCTTTCTTCTTTTGTCTTCTTCTTTTTCTTCTTCTTCTTCCTCTTTCTTCTTCTTCTTCTTCCTCTTCTTCTTCATCTTCATCGACTTCTTCTTTTTCTTCTTTTTTCTTCTTCTTATTCTTCTTCCTTATCATCTCCTTCTTCTGCTTCTTCTCCTTCTTTTTCATCACTTCTTCTTCTTCTTCTTA
>JAIUJO010001681.1:12500-15000 GCA_023846275.1 Vanilla planifolia
TCTTCCTCTTCTTTTGCCCTTCTTCAATTTCTTCTTCTTCTTCTTCTATCTTCTTCTACTAGTTCTTCTTCTCTTTCTTTTTCTTCATTTAGTTCTTCTTCTTTTTATCTTCATTCAATTCTTCTTCTTCTTCTTCTTCTTCTGTTTCCTTTTCTTCTTCATCATCTTTTCTTCTCCTTGTTCTCCTTCATCTTCTTCTTCTTCTCTCCCTTTTCTACTTCTCCTTTTTCTTATTCTTCTTCTTCTTCTTCTTCTCCTTCTTCTTCTTCTTCATGTTCTTCTTCATGTTCCTTTCCTTCTTCTTTTTCTTCTTCTTCACCTTTAACTTCTTCTTCATCTTCTTCTTCTTTTTGTTCTTTTTCTTCTTCGTCATGTTCTACTTAGTATTCTTCTTCTTCTTCTTCTTCTTCTTCTTCTTCTTGTTCCTCTTCTTTAACTCCTTCTTCTTCTCCTTCTTCTTCCATTTCTTCTTCTTAGTCATCATCTTCTTCTTCTTCGTCTTCATCTTCTTCTTCTTCATCTTCTTCTACTTCTTCTTCGTCTTCTTCTTCATCATCATCATCTTCATCATCATCATCTTCTTCCTCTTCTTGTCCTTCTTCTTCTTGTTGTTCTACTTCTTCCTCTACTTCTTCTTCTTCTTCTTCTTCTTCTTCTTCTATTTCTCCTTCTTCTTCATCTTCTTCTTCTTTTTCTACTCCTCATTCTTCCTCTTCTTCTACTTAATCTTCTTCTTCTTCTTCTTCTTCTTCATCTTCTTCTTCTCCTTCTTCTCCTCCTTCTCTTTCCACTTCTTTTCCTACTTCTTCATAATCTTCTTTTTCTTGTTCTTCTTCTTCTTCTTCTTCGCCGTCTTCTTCTACTTTTTCTTCTTCTTCTTCCTCTACCATGTCTTCTTCTTGTTCAACTTCTTGTTCTTCTTCGTCTTCTTCTTTTTCTTCTTCTTCTTCTTCTTCTTTTTCTTTTTCTCTTTCTTATTCTTCTTCTACTTCTTCTTCTTCTTCTTCTTCTTCACCTTTTTCTTCTTCTTCTTCCTCTTCCATGTCTTCTTCTTGTTCAACTTCTTGTTCTTCTTCGTCTTCTTCTTTTTCTTCTTCATCTTCTTCTTCTTTTTATTTTTCTCTTTCTTATTCTTCTTCTACTTCTTCTTCTTCTTCTTCTTCTTCACCTTTTTCTTCTTCTTCTTCTTCTTCTCCTTCTTCTTCTTCTTCTTCTTCTTCTTTGTCTTCTTCCTCTACTTCTTTCTCTACTTCTTCCTCTTCTCTTTCTTATTATTCTTCTTCTTTGTCGTCTTCTCCTTCTTCTTCTTCTTCCTCCTTATTAACTTTTCTTCTTCCTCTCCTTCTCCTTCTTTTTCTTCTTCTTCTTCTTCGTCTTCTTTGTCTTATTCTACTTCATCTTCCACTTATTCTTCCTCTACTTTGCCTTCTTCTTCGTCTTCCTATTTTCTTCTTCTTCTTCCTCTTCTTCTTCTTGTTCTTCTTCTTCTTCTTCTCCTTCTTCAACTTCTTCTTGTTGTTGTTCTTCTTCACTTTATTCTACTTCGTTTCGCTCTTCTTCTTTTTTTATTCATTATTTTCTTCTTCTTCTTCTTCTTCTTCTCCTTCTTTTTCTTTTCTTCATTCTCTTCTTCTTCTTCTTCTCATTCTTCTCCATCTACTTCTTATTATTCTTCTAATTCTTCTTCTCCTTCTTTTACAACTTCTCCTTTTCCTTCTTCTTCTTCTTCATCTCTTTCCTGTTCTACTTCTTCTTCTTCTCCCACTTCTTCTTCATCTTCTTCTTCATCAACTTCTTCTTCTTATTCTTCATCTTCTTCTTCGACTTCTTCTTCTTCTTCTTCTTCTTATTCTTCTTCTCCTTCTTCTTCTTCTTCTTCTTTCTATTCTTCGCCTTCTTCATCATCATCTTCTTCTTCTTCTCCTTAATCGCCTTCTTTTTCTTCTTCATCTTCTTCTTCTTTTTCTTCTTCTTATTATCATTATTATTATTAATATTATTATTATTATTATTCGTCTTCTTTTTGTTCTTCTTTTTCTTCTTTTTGTACCTCTTCTTCTTCTTATTATTATTATTATTATTCTAATTTTCTTGTTCTACTTCTTCTTCTTCTCCTTTGTGATCATCATCTTCAACATCCTCTTCTTCTTCTTCTTCTTCTTCTTTTTTGCCTTCTTCTTTTACTTCTTCTTCTTCTTCCCCTTCTTCGTGTTCTTCTTCTTCGTCTTCTTCTTCTTCTTCTTCTTAGTCTTTTTCTTATTCTTCTACTTCTTCTTCTTTTTCTTCTTCATCTTCCTCATCATCGTCTTCTTCTTCTTCTTCTTCTTCGTTGTTATCTTCTTCTTCTTCTTCTTCTTCTTTTTCTTCTTCTTCTTCTTCATCTTTTTGTTCTTCTCCTTCTTCGCCTTCTTCTTCTTGTTCAACTTTGTCCTTTTCTTCTTCTTCTTCTTCTTGTCCACCTCCTCCTTATTGTTCTTCTTTTTCTTACTCCTTAATTTTC
>JAIUJO010001681.1:25000-27500 GCA_023846275.1 Vanilla planifolia
TCCACTTCTTCTTATTCTTCATCATCATCATCATCTTCTTCTTCTTCTTCTTATTTGACTTCTTCTTCTTGTTCACCTTTCCCTTCTTTTATTTCTTCTTCTTCTCCTTCTAATTCTTCTCTTTCTTCGGTTTCTATTTCTTCTTCTTCTTCTTCTTCTTCTTCTTCATCAACTTTTTCTTCTTCTTCTTTGCCTTTTTTGTCTTTTCCTTCTACTTCTCCTTCTTCTTGTTCTTGTGCTTCTTCTTCTACAACAACTTCTTCTTCTTCTTCTTCTTCTTCTTCTTCTTCGTTTTCTACTTCTTCTTTTTCTTCTTCTTCTTCTACTTCTCCTTCTTCTTCTTCTTCTTCTTCGCCTACTTCATCTTCTTCTACTTCTTCTTGATCATCTTCTTCTTCATCGTTTTCTTCTTCTTCTCCTTCTTCTTCTTCTTCTTCTTCTTCTTCCGCTTCTTCTCTTTCTTGTCCTCCTTCTTCTTCTTCTTCATCATCATCATCATCATCTTCTTCTTTCAATACTTCTTCCATTTCTTCTTAATCTTCCTCATCATCATCATCATCTTCTTCTTCTCTTCGTTTTATTTTTCTTCTTCTTCTTCTTCTTCTTGTCCTTCTTCTCCCTCTTCTTCTTCTTCTTCCTCTTCTTCTTCTTCCTCTTCTCTCTTCCTTTTCTTTGTCTTCTTCTTTTTCTTCATCTTCTTCTTCTTCTACTTCTTCTTTATCTTCTTCTTCTTGTTCTTCTTCTTCTTTCACTTCTTCATCTTCATCATCATCATCATCTTCTTCATCATTTTCTTCTTCTTCTTCTTCTTCGTCCTTCTTCTTCGATTTCTACTTCTTCTTCTTCTTCTTCTTCTTCTTCTTCGGCTTTTTTGTCTTTTTCTTCCCTTTCTTCTTCTTCTTTTGCTTCTCCTCCATCTTCTCGTTCTTTTTCTTCTTCTTCTTCTTCAACTACTTCTTCTTCGTCTTCAACTACTTCTTCGTCGTCTTCTTCTTCTTCTTCTTAATCTTCTTCATCTTTTCCTTCTTCAACTTCTTGTTCTTCTTCTTCTTCATCTTCTCCTTTGTCTTATTCTTCCTCTTCTTCGTCATATTCTTCTTCTTCTGCTTCTTCTTCTTTTCTTCTTCTTCTTCTTCTTCTTCTGCTTGTTCCACTCATTCTTCTTATCCTTTTTCTCTTTCTTCTTCTCCTTATTCTTCCTCTTCTTCATCCTCTTCTTCTTCTTCTTCTTCCTCATAATCATCATCACCATCTTCTTCTTCTTCTTATTCTTCCTCTTCTTCTTCTTCTTCTTCTTCTTCTTCTTCTCTTTCTTCATTTTCTTCTTTTTCTTCTTTTTCTTCTTCTTGTCCTTCTTTAATTTCTTCTCCTTCTCCTTTTTCTTCTTCTTCTTCTTCTTCATCTACTCCTTTTTCTTCATCTCCTTCTTCTTCTAATTCTTCTTCTTCTTCTTTTTATTCCAATTCGTATTCTAATTCTTATTCTTCTTGTTCTTGTTATTCTTCTTCTTCTTCATCTTCTTCTTCTTCTGCTTCTTGTTCTTGTTCTTCTTGTCTTCTTTTTCTTCTTCATCATCATCATCTTCTTCTTCTTTTTGTTTTCATCTTCTTAAAGTTTTTCTTCTTTTTCTTCAACTTTTTCTTGTTCTTCTTCTCCTTCTTCTTCTTCTTCTTCACCTTCTTCATCATTTCCTTCCTTCTTCTTCTTCCTCTTCTTCTACTTCTACTTCTACACCGTCTTTTACTCCTCCTCGTACTACTACTACTTCTTCTTCTTCTTCATCTTCTCCTCCTTCTTTGTCTTTTGCTTCTTCTCCTTTGTGTTCTTTGTCTTTTTCTTTTTCTTCATCATCTTCTCCTTCTTCATTTTCTCCTCCTTCTTGTTAATCTTCTTCTTCTTCTCCTTCTTCTCTCCATTCTTTGCCTTCTTCTTCTTCTTCTTCTTCCTCATCTTCTTCTCCTTCTACTTCTTTTTTTTCTATTTCTTCTTCTTCTTCTTCTTCTCCTTCAACTTTTACTTCTTTTTCTTCTTCTTCGACTTCTTCTTCTTCTTCTTCTTCTTCGACATCCTCTTCTTCTTCTCCTTTTTCTTCTTCTTCTTCATCTTCCTCTTGTTCTTCTTCATCCTCTTCTTCTTCTTCTTCTTCTTCTTCTTCTTCATTTTATTCTACTTCTTTGTCTTCTTCTTGGTCTTTATCATTTTCTTTTTCTTCGTCTCTTCTTCATCTTCTTCGTCTCGTCTTCATCTTCTTCGTCTTCTTCTTCTTCTTCTTCTTCTTCCTCTTCTCCTTCTCCTTCTACTACATTTTCTTCTTCTTCTTCTTCTTCTTCTTCTTCTTCTTATTCTTCTTCGTATTTTACTACTTCTTCTTCGTCTTCTTCTTCTCTCCCTTTTCTACTTCTTCTCCTTATTCATATTCTTCTTCTTCTTCTTATTTTTCTTCTTTTTCTTCATGTTCCTCTTCATCTTCTTTTTCTTCTTCTTCTTTTTCTTCTTTTTC
>JAIUJO010001681.1:40000-68370 GCA_023846275.1 Vanilla planifolia
TATACTTTGCTCTACTCTGCTCTGCTTTGCTCTACTCTACTCTATTATACTATACTATACTATACTCTGCTCCACTATACTCTAATCTACTCTACTCTATTCTAACAAAGCCTAGAGTACCCTAACCTAGCTCTAATCTACTCTACTCCACCCTAGCCATGCCTAGCCTAACCCTACCCTACTTTGTTTTCTCTACTATGCCCTTTTTTGCTCTCCTCTACTCTACTCTGCTCTATTATGCTTTACTCTTCTCTGCTCTCCTTTGATCTTTTATGCTCCACTCTATTCTATGCTTCTTTGCTCTAGTCTACTCTGCTCTGCTCTGCTTTGCACTAACCTTGCATAGCTTATCCTAGCCTAACTAAGCTCTACTATACTCAATTCTATTGTGCTTTACTTTGCTCTACTCCGCTCTGCTCTGCTTTGGTCTACTCTACTCTACTCTAGCCTAGTATAGCCTAGCCTAGCTTAAGATAGCAACACTCTACTCTACTATATTTTACTCTAGCCTAGCCTAACTTAACCTAGCCTAACCTAGCCTAGGCTAGCTCTACTTAGCTTTGCTTTGCTCTACTTTACTATGCTCTGCTCTATTCTACTCTGTATAGATCTACTCTAACCTAGCCTAGCCTAGCCTAACCTAACCTAATTTTACTCCACTCTATCCTAATCTTCTCTAGCTTAACCAAACCTAGCCTTGCCTTGCCAGGCCTAACATAGCCTAACCTAATCTCGCCCTACTCTACTCTACCCTACTCTACTATCTTATACTTTACTCTACTCTACTCTCCTCTACTCTGCTCTACTCCCCTCTACTCTACTTTGCTATACTCTACTCTGCTTTACTCTGCTTTGCTCTGCTTTGCTCTGCTCTATTTTATTCTGCTCTACTCTATTCTATTTTACTCTACTCTGCTCTACTTTACTCTCTTCTTATCTCCTCTCCTCTCCTCTCCACTCTTCTTTTCCTCTCTCCTCTCCTCTCCTCTACTATACTATACTTTACTCTATTCTATTCAACTCCACTCTACTCTACCCTAATCTATTCTATTCTATTATATTCTACTCAACTCTATTATACTTTACTCTACTATAGCTTAGCCTAGCCTAGCTGTACCTAGTCTAGTTCTACTCTACTGTACTCTACTCTTCTCTAGCCTAGCCTAGCCTCGCATAGGTTAACCTACCTCTACTCTACTCTACCCCACTCTACACTACCCTACTCTACACTACTCTACTCTAACGTAGCCTACCCTAGCTTAGCCTTGCATAACCTAACTTATCCTTGCTCTAATCTATTCTACTTTATAATACTATACTCTACTCTGCTCTACTCTACTATACTCTACTTTACTTTACTCTACTCTATTCTTCTCTAACCTAGCCAAGCTTAGCTTAATCTTGCTCTACTCTACTATGTTCTACTATACTCTGCTCTGCTCTACTCTACTCTACTTTACTCTGCTCTACTCTACTCTGCTCTACTCTACTTCATTGTATTCTTCTCTACTCTTGTATAGCCTAGCCTAATCAAGCTCTACTTTACTCTACTCTACTCTACTTTAGCCTAGCTTAGCTTT
This sequence comes from Vanilla planifolia, assembly GCA_023846275.1. Lineage (NCBI taxonomy): Eukaryota > Viridiplantae > Streptophyta > Magnoliopsida > Asparagales > Orchidaceae > Vanilla > Vanilla planifolia. Next base: position 41,581 of record JAIUJO010001681.1, read on the forward strand.
GCAAAACCTAGCTTTACACTACTCTACTCTACTCTACTTTACTCTAACCTAGCCTGACCTCGAATAGCATAACCTTTTTCTACCTTTCTCTACTCTACTCTAGCAAACCCAGCCTAACATAGCCTAGTCTATGGTAACCTAACCTATCTTTTCTTTGCTTTTGTCTGGTCTTGTCTGCTTTGCTCTACTTTTCTCTGCTCTATTCTAATCTACTCTGCTCTACTCTACTCTACTCTACTCTGCTCTGCTCTGCTCTTCTCTTCTCTGCTCAACTCTGCTCTTCTCTGCTCAACTCTCCTCAACTCTCCTTAGCTCATCTCTACTCTACTCTATTTTACTCTGACCTAGCCGAGCTGAGCTGAGCCTAACCTTGCTCTACTCTACCCTACTCTACTTTACTCTGCCATACCCTACTCTATTCTACTCTACTCTACTCTACTCAGCTCTACTCCACTCTGCTTTACTCTATTTTACTCTACTCTATTCTACATAGCTTACCCTAACCAAACCTGGCTCTACTCAATTCTACTCTAGCCAAGCCTAACATAGCCTAGCTTAGCCTTGCTCTACTCTATTGTGTTCTACTCTTTTATACTGTTCTCTACTCAGCTTTAATCATCTCTTCACTACTCTGCTTTTTTCCACTCTACTCTACCCTTCTCTTCTCTGCTTTATTTTACTCTACTCTACCCTGCTTTACTATAATTTTCTCTATTGTACTCAGTCTAGCAAGCCTAACCAAGCTCTACTCTACTCTACATTGCTCTGTTATATTCTACTCTAGTTTACTCCACTCTACTTTATCCTTGCCAAGCCTAGCCTAGCCTAACCTAGCATTGGTCTACTCTACTTTACTCTATTCTACTATACTCTAATTTACTCTAACCTAACTTGGCCTACCATAGCCTCACCTAACCTAACTTAGCCCAACCTAACCTAGCTCTACTCTGGTCTACTCAACTCTACTCTACTCTTTTCTTCTCTACTCTACTCTAGTATACTTGCTATACTCTATTCTACTCTACTATACTCTAATCTAGCCAAGCCTAGCCTAGCCAAACCTACCTCTACTCTACTCTACAATACTCTAACATAGCCTAACCTATCCTAACCTAACCTAACCTAGCACTACTCTACATTTTCCTAACCTACTTTGCACTTTTTTTCTATTCTCTACTCTGCTCTTCTCTACTCTATTTTGCTCTGCTCAACTCTACTCTGCTCTTCACTTCTTTTCTTTACTCTACTACACTTCACTCTACTCTACTCTCCTCTACTTTACTATACTCTACTTTTCTCTACTCTGCTCTACTTTCTTCTGCTCTACTTTGCTCTTCTCTACTCTACTCTACTCTACTCTAATCTACTCCACTCTATTCTAACATAGCCTAGCTTAGCCTAACCTAACCTATCCTAACCAAGCTATAGTCTACTCTACTCTACTGTACTCTTCTCTACTCTAATGCTCTACTCTAGCCTAGCCTAGCCTAACCTAACTAGCTCAGCTCTACTCTACTCTAAGCTATGCTTACCTTGCATATCCTAGCCTAGCCTAACTTAGCTCTATTTTATTCAACTCTAGCCAAGCCTTATATTGCCTAGCCTAGCCTAACCTAGCTCTGCTCAACTTTGCTCTGCTTTTTTCCACTACTCTGCTCCACTCTACTTTGCTTTACTCCACTACACTTTACTCTACCTTACAATACTCTACTCTACCCATGCCTTGTTTAGCCTAACATTTCCTAACCTGGTCTAATTGAGCTCTACTTTACTCTACTTTACTCTACTAAACACTACTCTGCTTTAGTCTAGCATTACTTAATATAGTGCTACTCTGCTCTGCTCTACTCTGCTCAACTCTGCTCTGCTCTACTCTGCTTTGCTCTGCTCAACTCTACTCTACTATACTTTACTCCACTGTAGCCTAGCTTAACCTAACCTAGCTTTACTCTACTCTACTCTGCTCTACTCCACTTTACTCGACTCTAGTATAGCCTAACCTAGCCTAGCCAAACCTAGCTCTACTCTGCTCTACTCTGCTCTACCCAACTCTTCTCTGCTTTACTCTACTCTACTCTGCTCTACACTATTCTATGTTAGCAAGCCTAGCTAGCCTAAGCTAACTAAACCTTGCTCTACTCTATTCTACTCTACTCCACCATATTCTACTCCTACCTCCCCTAACCTATCCTAGCCTAGCCTAACCTAGCTTTACTCTATTCTATTCTGCTCTACTATACTCTGCTTTACTCTACTCTATTCTACTCCACCCTACTCTTTCTAACCTGGCTTAACCTCGTCTAGCTTAGCCTAACCTTGCATTACTCTGCTTTACTCTACTTAGCTCTACTCTACTCTGCTTTGCTCTACTCTACTCTATTGTTCTCTGCTTTGCTCTATCATTCTCTTATTAGCTTTGCTCTGCTCTACTCTAACTTACTATACTCAAGCCTTACCTAGCCTAGCTAAACTAAGCTTTACTCTACTCTACTCTAATCGGCTCTAAAATAGCCTAGCCTATCCTAACCTATGCTAGCAAAGCCTAGCCTAGCCTAACCTTACTCTAGTATACTCCACTCTACTATACTCTACTTTACTTTAGCCTAGCTTAGCATAGAATATCCTAGCTCTACTCTACTCTACTCCACTCTACTATACTCTTTCATAATTTAGCCAAGCCTACCCTAGTCTAGCCCACCCTACCTTAACCCTACTCTACTCTAGTCCACACTACTCTACTCTACTCTACTCTACTCAATCGTAGCCAAACCTAGCCTAGCCTAACCTAACTCAGTGCTACTTTATTCTTCTCTAATTTACTTTCCACTACTCTGCTCTATTTTGCTCTACTTTAACTTACTCAACTCTTCTACACTGCTCTGCTTTACACTGCTCTACTCAGCTCTCCTTTACTCTACTTTACTCTACTCTACTCTACTTTACTCTACTCCAACCTACTTTTCTCTACTCAACTCTACTCTACTCTACTCTACTCTTACTTAGCCTAGCTTAGACTAGCTTAACCAAGCTCTACTCTACTCTACTCTGCACTACTCAACTCTGCTCTACTCATCTTTGATCTGCTCTGTGCTACTTATCTCTACTCTACTCTACTCTGCTATGCTTTGCTCTACTCTACTCTACTTTAGCATAGCCTACTCTAACCTAGCTTAGCTTTACAATACTCTACTCTACTATTCTCTACTTGACTCAAGCCTAGCCTAACCTTGCTTTGCTCCATCTTATACTGCTATGCTCTACTCTATTATGCTCTTCTCTGCTATACTATGCTCTACTCTACTCTGTACTACTCTGATCTACTTTGCTCTACTCTACTCTTCTCTGCTCTCTTCTACTTTATTTTTGCAAAGCCTAGCTAAACCTAACTAAGCTTTACTCTTCTCTACTCTAGCTAGCCTAACCTAGCTTAACATTGCTTAGCCTAGTATATGCTAGTTCTACTCTACTTTACTCTACTCTACTTTACTCTACTCTACTCTACTCTATTGAAACCAAGCCTAACCTTGTCTAACTTAGCCTAACCAAGCTCTACTCTACTATGCTCTGCTCAACTCTACTCTGCTCAACTCTGCTTTACTCTATTCTTCTCTACATTGCTCTACTCTACTCTACTCTACACTGCTCTACTCTACTCTACTCTACTCTACTCTAACCTAGTCTAGCCTAGCTAAGTCGTGCTTTTCCTAACCTAACCTCGCTCTACTCTACTCTACTCATCTCTACTCTACTGTAATCTACTCTTCTCTACTAAACTCTAACCTAGCTTAGCCTAGCCAAACATAGCCTTACTCTACTCTACTCTAGCCTAGCATGGCTTAGCCTAGCCTTGCCAAGCGTAGCCTAACCTAACTCTACTCAGCTTTCCTCTACACTGATTTGCTCTAATCTACTCTACTCTACTCAACACTACTCTACTCTACTCTAGCCTACACTTACCTAACCAAGTACTACTCTACTCTATTATACTCTACTCAACTCTTCACAACTCTACTCTAGCTTAGCCTAGCCAATCCTAGCCTACCCTTGCTCTACTCTTCTCCACTCTCTCTACTCTACTCTACTCTACTCAATACTAGCTTAGCCTAGCCTAACCTAGCTCTACTCTACTTTATTCTAACCTAGACTAGCCTAACCTAGTTTAACATAGCTTAGCTTGGCCAAACCTAGCCTTACCTTGTTCTACTCTTCTCTACTTTTATATATTCTTCTCTACACTACTCAGCTTTTCTTGTCTCTGATCTCCTCTACTCTGCTCTGCTCTGCTCAGCTTGACTCTATTTTGCTCTATTATACTCTACTTTGCTCTCCTCTGCTCTAATCTCCTCTACTCTACCCTACTCTACCCTAACCTAGCCTAGCCTAACTTAGCTCTACTCTACTCTACTCTAGCATAGTTTGGCCTAGCCTAGCCTAGCCTAGCTCACCTTTACTCTTCTTTACTCTACTCTACTCTATGTTCTCTACTCTGCTCTGTGTTCTCTACTCTACTCTACTCTTTCTACCCTACCCTAATCTACTCTGCTCTTCTCCACTCTACTTTACTCTACTCTGCTCTACTCTTCTCTACTCTGCTCTAATCTGCTCTATTCTACCCAACTCTAGCTAGCCTAGCCTAACCGTGCTCTACTCTACTCTTGTCTACTCCACTATACTCTACTCTACCTCTACATTACCCTCGCCTAACCTAGCATAGCCTACCCCCAACCTAACTCTACTATACTCTACTTTACTATACTATACTCTACTATACTCTACTCTACTCTACCCTACTCTACTATACTCTACTTTGCTCTGCTTTATTCTACTCTACTCTATTTCTTTCTACTCTACTCTACTCTACTCTAACCTAGCATAGCCTTGCCTTTCCTGGCATAACTTAGCATAGCCTAGTTTTATGATGTTCTGCTCTTCTAGACTCTACTTTACTCTGCTATGCTCTACTCTGCTCAATTCTACTCAACTCTACTCTACTCTTGTTCGCTTATCTCTGCTTTGTTCTACTCTACTCTACTATACTTTACTTACTCTACTCACCCTACTCTGCTCTCCTCTAATCGAGCTTACCTTAACCTTGCCTAGCCTAGCCTAACCTAGCTCTAGTTTACTCTACTCTACTATACTCTACTAAACTCTACCCTACTTTACTTTGCCCTGCTCTTTTCTACTCCACTCAATTCTACTCTACTCTACTTTAGTCTACTCTAATCTATCCTAGCTTAGCCTTTCCTAGCCTAGCATAGTTTAGCCTAACCAAGTTCTACTATGCTATACTCTGCTTGTTCTACTCAACTCTACTGTGCTCTACTCTTCTCTGCTCCATTCTACTCTACTCTACTCTAGCCTGGCGCCTTGCCTCAACTAGCCTAGCCTAATCGAGCTCTGCTTTACTCTGCTCTACTCTAATTTTACTCTTTTCTAGCCTAACTAGCCCCTAGCCTTGCCTAACCTAACTCTACTCAACTCTACTATACTCTACTCAAACTTAGCTAGCATGGCCAAGCCTATCCTAACTCTAATCTGCTCTAATCTACTCTTGTCTAGCCTAACCTAGCTCTACTCTACTCTACTCTTCTCTACTTTATTCTACTCTACTCTACTCTACTATGTATTTCACTCTTCTAATCTGCTCTACTCTTCTCTACTATACTTTTCTCTTCTCTGCTTTGCTCTACTTTACTCTACTCTGCTATGCTCTACTCTACTCTATTATACTACACTTTACCCTACTCAACTCTAACCTAATTACCGTAGGCTAGCCTAACCAAGCTCTACTATACTCTACTCTACTTTACTCTACCCTTCACTACTCTTTTCTTACCTAGCCTAGCCTAACCTAGCTCGACTCTACTCTACTTTGCTCTGCTCTACTTTACTTTGTTCTACTCTGCTCTACGCTACTCTACTTTCCTGTCTTCTACTCCACTCTATTGTTCTTAAGATTACTCTTCTCTATTCTACTCTTCTTTACTCTACTCTACTCTACTCTTCTAAACTCTAACCTAGTTTACCATAGCCTTACCTAACCTAGACTAACCATGCTCTACTATACTCCACTTTACTCTTCCCTACTCTACTCTGCTCTTGCCTAGCCTAGCTTAACCTAGCTTTGCTATGCTCTACTTCGCTTTGCTTTGCTCTACTCTACTCTGTTCTACTCTAATCTACTCTACTTTACATTGCTCTACTCCACTCTCTAGTTTACTATACTATATTATACTCTACTATAGCCAAGCTTAACTTAAGTTAGCTTAACCAAACCTATCTATACTGTATTATACTCTACTCAACTCTTGCCTAGCCCAACCTAGCCAAGCTTAGCCTAGCTTAACCTAGCCTAGCCTAACCTTGCTTTGCTCTGCTCTACACTACTCTTCTATACTCTACTCTGCTTTGCTCTACTCTGCTCTGCTCTACTCAACTTTGCTCTACTCCACTCTAACTTAGCCTAGCATAACTTAGTCTATCCTAACTCTAGTGTACTATAATCTACTCTAGTCTAGCCTAACCTCACTCTAGTCTACTCTACTCTGCTATGCTCTACTTTACTTTGTTCTACTCACTATCCTCAGCTCTGCTTTCTTCTCTTCTAATCTACTCCACTCTTCTCTAGTCTACTCTTCCCTACACTACTCAGCTCTACTCTACTCTACTCTTCTTTGCTCTACTCTTCTCTACTCTACTCCACCCTACTAAACTCTAACCTTTTTTATCATAGCCTAGCCTAACCTAGCCTAACCATGCTCTATAATACTCTACTATAATCTACTCTATTGTCACCTAGCCTAGCCTAACCTTACTTTATTATGCTCTACTCTACTCTCCTCTGTTATACTCTACTCTACTCTACTCTGCTTTGCTCTACTATGTACTGCTCTACTCTACTCTACTCTACTCTACTATACTCTACTCCTACTCCACTCTACTCTACTGTACTCTACTCTAGCATAGCCTAGCCTAACTAGTTTAACAAAACCTAGCTCTACTCTACTCGACTCGAGCCTAGCCCAATGCCTAACATAACCTAATCGAGCCTAGCCTAACCTAGCTTTGCTTTGCTCTACTCTACTCTTCTCTACTCTGCTATTCTTTGCTCTACTTTACTCTGCTCTACTCTACTCTCATTGACTCTATTCTAATTTAGCTTAGCCTGGCCTAGCCTAATATAACCTAACCTTGCTCTACTCTACTCTATCCTACTTTACTCTAACATACTCTACTTTACTCTTGCCAAGCCTAACCTAACCTTAGCCTAGCCTCACTTATCCTAATCTAGCTCTACTCTGATTTACTCTACTTTACTGAACTATACTCTACCCTACTCTACTTTACTCTGCTCTACTCTACCCTAACCTGGCCTAACATAGCCTATACTTGTCTAACCTAGCTTTACTCTACTCTGCTCTAATTTGCTAAGCTCTGCTTTACTCTTCTCTACTATTGTCTATTATACCATACTCTGCTCTACTCTACTCTAATCTATTATATCCTAGCATATTTGAACCAAGTTCTACTCTACTCTACTCTAACCTTGTCTAAGCAAGCCTAACCTTGCTTTACTCTACTCAACTCTACTCTACCCTATTCTATTCTACTCTACTTTAACTTAGCCTAGCCAAGCCAAGCATAACCTTGCTCTACTATACTTAACTTTACTTTATTCTACTCTACTCTACTCTACTCTACTCTACTCTACTCCACTCTACTCTACTATGGCATAACCTAGCCTAACTTAGCACTACACTAAATTACTCTACTTTTATATACTCTACTCCAATCTATTCTATTCTACCTTATTCTATTCTAACTTATCTTAACCAGGGCTAACCTAATCTTACTCTATTGTACTCTACTATACTCTTCTCTAGTCTAGCCTATCCTAGCCTATCTTAGCCTAGCTCTACTCTACTCTACTTTGCTCTGCTCTGTTTTTCTCGGCTTTGCTCTGCTCTTCTCTACTCTACTCAGTTGTACATTGCTCTACACTACTTTGCTTTGCTCTGCTCTACTCTACTATGCTCTTCTCTATCCTACTCTTCTCTACTTTGTTATACCCTACTCCACTATACTCTACTCTACTCTAACCTAGTTTAGCCACACCTAACCTAGATTAGCCTAACCATGCTCTACTCTATTATACCCTACTCTACTCTACTCTATCCTACTCTACATTACACTACTCTACTATAGCCTAGCCTAATCTAACTTAACTCATGTCTACTTTACTCTTCTCTACTCCACTTTAATCTACTATATTCTTTTTTACTCTACTCTAACTTAGCCAAGCCTAACCTAACCTAACCTTGCTCTTCTCTACTATACTCTGCTCTACTCAACTCTACTGTAATCTACTCTAGCCTAGCCTAAGCCTAGCTTAGTTTAGCCTAACCTAGCTCTACACTACTTTGCTTTGCTATACTCTACTCTACTCTGCTCTTCTTTACTCTACTCTATTCTAAAATAGTTTAGCCTACCCTAGCCAAGCCTAACCTTGTTGTACTCCACTCTACTCTAGTCTGTTTTACTCTACTCTACTCGTGCCTAGCCTAGCCTATCCTAACCTTGCTCTACTCTTCTTTACTCTGCTCTAATCTACTTTACTCCAATCTACACTACTCTACACTAACTTTGTCTAGCCCAACATAGCCTAACCTTGCTCTACTCTATTCAACTCTACTCTAATCTACTATACTCTAGCCTTGTTGAACCAAGTTTTACTCTACTCTAACCTTATCTAAGCAAGGTTAACCTAGCTCTAATCTACTCTACTCTACTCTACCCTATTCTATTCTACTATACTTTTAATTTAGCCTACCCAAGCCTAACCTTGCTCTACTATACTTAACTTAATTTAACTCTACTCTACTCTACTCTACTATACTCCACTCTATTATACTCTACTATGGCCTAACCTAGCCTAGCTTACTCTAGCCTAGCTTAGCCTAGCCTAATCTAACTCCACACTAAATTACTCTACTTCACTATACTCTACTCCAATCTATTCTATTCTACTCTAATCTATTCTTACTTAACTTAACCTGAGTTAACCCAACCTTACACTATTGTGCTTTACTATACTCCTCTCTAGTGAAGCCTATCCTAGCCTATCTTAGCCTGGCTCTACTCTACTCTACCTTGGTCTGCTTTATTTTTCTCTGCTTTGCTCTTCTCTTCTTTACTAAACTCTATTGTACTTTGCTATACACTGCTCTGCTTTACTCTACTCTACTCTACTATGCTCTACTCTATCCTACTATTCTCTACTTTGTAATACCCTACTCCCACTGTACTCTACTCTACTCCAATCTAGCCTAGTTTAAGATTACCTAGCCTAGATTAGCCTAACCTTGTTCTACTCTACTCTACTATACTCTTACTCTACTCCACTCTACCCTACTCTACATTATATTACTCTATTATAGCCTAGCCTAACTTAACTTAACTCATGTCTACTTTACTCTTCTCTACTCCACTCTAATCTACTATATTCTTTTTTGCTATACTCTAACGTAGCCAAGCCTAACCTAGCCTAACCTTGCTCTACTTTACTATACTATACTCTAGCCTAGCCTAGCTTAGAATAACCTAGCTCTACTCTACTCTACTCTATTCTACTCTGCTCTGCTCTGCTCTTCTCTACTCTACTCTATTCTAGCATAGTTTAGCCTACCCTAGCTAAGCCTAACCTAGCTATACTATACTCTGCTCTACTCTACTTTACTCTACTCGTGCCAAGCCTAGCCTATCTTAACCTTGCTCTACTCTTCTTTACTCTGTTCTACTCTACTCTATGTTAATCTACACTACTCTACACTAACTTTGTCCAACCCAACATAGCCTAATATAGCTCTACTCTACTCTACTCTACTCTACTCTACTCTACTCTAATCTACTATACTCTAACCTAGTTGAACCAAGTTCTACTTTACTCTACTCTAATCTTGTCTAAGCAGGCTTAACCTAGCTTTACTTTACTTTACTCCACCCTATTCTATTTTACTATACCTTAAATTAGCCTCGCCTAACCTTGCTCTACTATACTTAACTTAACACTACTCTACTCTACTATACCCTACTCTACTCCACTCTACTCTACTCTACTATGGCCTAACCTAGCCTAGCTTACTCTAGCCTATCTTACTCTACCCTAGCTTAGCCTTGCCTAACCTTGCTCTACATTAAATTACTCTACTATACTCTACTCCAATCTATTCTATTCTACTCTACTCTATTCTAACTTAGCTTAACATGGGCTAACCCAACCTTACTCTATTGTGCTCTACTATACTCTTCTCTACTCTAGCCAATCCTAACTTATCTTAGCCTAGTTATACTCTACTCTACTTTGCTCTACTCTATTTTTCTCTTCTTTGCTCTACTCTTCCCTACTCTACTCTGTTGTACTTTGCTCTACACTACTCTGCTCTGCTCTACTATTCTCTACTCTATCCTGCTCTTCTCTACTTTGTAATACCCTACTCCACTGTACTCTACTCTACTATACTCTAACCTAGTTTAGCCTTACCTAGCCTATATTAACCAAACCTTGCTCTACTCTACTCTACTCTAATCTACTCTACTCTACTCTACTATACTCCACTCTACCCTACTCTACATTACACTACTCTATTATAGCCTAGCCTAACCTAACATAACTCATGTTTACTTTACTCTTCTCTACTCCACTCTAATCTACTATATTTTTTTTACTCAACTATAACTTAGCCATGCCTAACCTAGCCTAACCCTTCTCTACTCTACTATACTCTACTCTACTAAACTCTATTGTACTATACTCTTGCTTAACCTAGCCTAGCTTAGCTTAGCCTAACCTAGCTTTACTATACTTTGCTCTACTCTACTTTGCTATACTCTACTCTACTCTTCTCTACTCTACTCTACTAACATAGTTTAGCCTACCCTAGCCAAGCCTAACCTAGCTGTACTCTACTTTGCTCTACTCTACTTTACTTTACTCTACGTGTGCCGTGCCTAGCCTATCCTAACCTTGCTCTACTCTTCTTTATTCTACTCTACTATACTCTACTCTAATCTACACTGCTCTACACTAACTTTCTCTAGCTCAACATAGCCTAACCTAGCTCTACTCAACTCTACTCTATTATATTCTTCTTAGCCTTGCATTGCCTAACCAAATTCAACTTTGCTTTATTATGCTCTACTCTACTCTACTCTACTCTATTCTACTCTACTCTAATCTAATCTACATTGCCCTATTGTACTCTATCCTAGCTTTACCCAACCTAGCTCTACTCTACTCTTGTCTACTTTGCTCTACATTACTCCACTCTAGCCTATCTTAGCCAAGCCAAGCCTACCTTACCCTAGCCTAGCCTAACCTAGCTCTACTCTTCTTTATGTTGCACTACTTTACTCTACTGTACTCTAACTTTGCTTAACTTATCCTAATCTAGCTCTACTCTACTCTACCCTACCCTACTCTACTCTACACTAGCCTGGCCTAGCCTAACGTAGGCTATTATAGCCTAGCCAAGCCTAACTTAGATCTACTCTTCTCTGCTCTACTTTGCTTTACTTTGCTCTTCTCTGCTCTGCTCTACTTAGCTCTACTTAACTTTGTTCTACTCTACCTTTTTCTACTCTACTCTGCTCTGCTCTACTCTGCTCTACTCTACTCTACTCTACTCTACCTTACTTTAGTATAACCTAGCCTAACCTAACCAAGCTTAGCTTAGCCCAACCTAGCTTTGATTAACCTAACTCTACTATACTCTACTATATTATATACTATACTCTACTATACTATACTCTACTCTCCTCTATTACATTATACTATGCTGTACTCTACTCTACTCTAACAAAACCTAGCCTAGCTTAGCTTAACCTAGCTCAGCCTAACCTAGTTGTACTTTACTCTATTATGCTCTATTCTACTCTACTCTATTCTGCTTTGCTCTATTCTGCTCTACTCTGCTTACTCTTCTATGCTTTATTCTGCTCTACTCTGCTTTGCTCTTCTTTGCTCTATTCTACTCTAACCTAGCCTACTTAGCCCTACTCTACTCTAGCCTTGCCTAGCCAAACCTAGCCTAACCTAGCTATACTCTATTCTACTCTACTCTACTCCACTCTACTCTACTATACTATACTCTTCTCTACTCTATTCTACACCACTCTACTCTACTCTTACCTAGCCTAGCTAGTCAAACTTAACCTCGCTTTACTCTACTCTACTCTATAGTATCCTAACCTAGCCTAGCCAAGGTTAATCTAGCTCTTCTCTACTCTGCTTTACTCTACTCTACTGCACTCTACTCTAGTCTACTCTACTTTACTCTATTCTACTCTATATTAGTCTATTTTAGCTTAGCTTAGCTTAACCTAGCTAGCTTAGCCTAACTCAACTCTACTTTGCTCTACTATGCTCTGCTCTGCCCTACTTTGCTCTATTTCTCTCTATTCTGCTCAACTCTGCTCTGCTCTGGACTGCTCTACTCCTCTCAAGTTTACTCCACTTTACTCTACTCTAGCCTTGCCATGTCATATCTAGCTTACCATTATCTAGCTTAACCTACCCTGGCTTAGCCTAACTTAGCTCTTCTCAAATCTCATATGCTCTACTCTACTTTTTACTGCTCACCCTATTCTCCCCTACTCTACTCTTCTTTGCTTTGCTCTTCTCTACATTGTTCTACTCTACTCTGTTATACTCAAGGCTAACCTAACCTAGCTCTACTCCACTCTACTATACTTTAGGCTGGCTTAGCCTAGCCCAGCAAAACTTATCCTAACTTAAGCCTAACCTAGCCTCGCCTAGCCTTCTCTAACCTAGTTCTACTCTAATCTACTCCACTCTACTCTACTCTACTCTAACTTAGCCTTCCTAACTCTACTTTACTATAGTATAGCCTAACCTAACCTAGCTCTACTCAACTCTACACTAGTCAACTCTACTCTATTATACTCTAACCTAGACAAGCCAAGCCTAACCAAACTTTCCTCTACTCTAATCTTCTCTAACCTAGCTTAGCCTAGCCTAGTGTAATCTAACTTTATTATACTCTATTCTACTCTAGTCTACTTTACTCTACTCTACTCTTCTCTACTCTTCTCTACTCTGATATACTCTACTCTGCTTTTCTCTACTATACTCTACTCTACTCTGCTTTGCTCAACTCTACTCTACTCTAACCCTACCTGGCCTAATCGAGCTCTATTCTACTCTACTCTACTCTACTTTAATCTACTCTACTCTACTCTTGCCTAGCCTAGCCTAGCCTAGTCTAACTTAGCTCCATTCTACTCTACTATACTCCATTTAACTTAGACTAGCCTAGCCTACCCTACATAGCTCTATTTTACTCCAATCTACCCTAGCGTAGCCTTGCTTAGCCTAGGCCATCCTTGACTGACCTAGATCAACTCTACACTGCTTTGCTCAACTCTACTCTACTCTGCTCTATTCTACTTTACTCTGCTCTACTTTGCTTTGCTCTACTTTGCTCTAATCTATTCTACTCTACTCTACTCTTCTTTACTTTACCATACCCTATTGAAAACTAGCCTAGCTTAGTTTAACTTAACCTAATCTAACCTCACTTAGCCCATTTGAGCCTTACTCTAGTCTACTTTATTTTATCCTACTCTAGCCTAGCTAAGCATAACATAGCCTTAAGAAACTCTACTCTACTCTACTCTATTATGTTGTATCCTCGTGTAGCCTCGCTTAGCTTAGTCTTGCCTAACCTAACCTAACCTAACCTCACCTAGCCTAGCCTAGCCTTATTCTACTCTACTCTACTCCACTCTACTCTACTGTACTCTATTCTATTCTACTCTAGCATAGCTAAGCCTAACTAAGCTATATGCAACTCTACTCTACTCTAGCCTAACATAACCTATCTTAACCTGGCTTATCCTAACCAACATAGCCTAGCCCAACCTTATTATACTCTACTCTACCCTACTCTACTCTTCTCTAGCCTAGCCTAGCCTTGTGTAGCCTAATCTTGCCTAGTCTTGTGTAGCCTTGCTCTACTATGCTTTACTCTGCTATACTCTATTATATTTTACTCTACTCTAGCCTAGCTAATCCTAACTTACCTCTATGCTACTCCACTCTACTCTATTCTACTCTAGCCTAACCTTGCCTAGCCTAGTCTAGCCTAACTTAACCTAGCCTAGCCTACCTAACTATACTCCACTCTAACCTACTCTAGTCTAGTCTACTCTACCTTGGCTTAGCCTTACCTTACTCTACTTTACTCTATTTTATTTTACTCTAGCCTAGTTAAACCAAACATAGGTCTCTCCTACTTTAGTCTACCCTATGCTACTCTAACCTAGCCTAGCCTAACATATCCTAACCTAACCTACCCTTACCTAGCCTAACCTAGCCTTACTCCACTCTACTCTACTATATTTATTCTACTCTAGTCTATCTCAGCCTAACCTAGCTTTATACCACATTACTCTTCCTTACTCTACTCTAGCCTAACTTAGCCTAACCATACCCAAGCTTACTATACTCTATTTTACTATACTTTACTATATTCTACTCTACATTACTCTACTCTAGCTTTGCCTAGCCTAGCTTAATCTAGCCTATCCTAGCCTAGCTTAGCCTAGTCTAACTTAGCTTAACATATCCTAACCAAACCTCCCTAGCCTTGCCTAGCCTTACCCTACTCTATTCTATTATACCTTACTCTATTTTATTATACTCAAGCCTAACTAAACCTATCCTAGCTCTATGGTACTCTACTCTACCCTAACAAAACCTAGCCTAGCCTAGCCTAACCTAGCCATACTATACTCTACTTTACCCAAATCTATTCTACTCTGCTCTAGCCTAACCTAATATCACCTAGGCTCTACTCTACTCTATTATACATTATTCAACTCTAGTCTATTTTTATTCTACTCAAGCCTTACCAAGCCTAACTTAGATCTATGTTACTTTACTCTACTCTATTCTACTCTAGCCTAGCATAGCCTAGCCTAGCCTAACTTAGCCTAGCCTAGCCTAGCCTTACTATACTCTAACTTACTCTACTTTATTTTACTTTGGACTAGCCTAACCTCACAGAGGCTCTACTCAACTTTGCTTTATTTTGCTCTGCTCTACTCTACTCTGCTCTACTCAGATCTGCTCTCCTCTGCTCTACTCTACTCTACTCTACTATGCTCTGCTCTATGGAGGTCCACTCTGCTCGACTCTATTTTATTCTACTTTGCTTTGCTATGCTCTGCTCTTCTCTACTGTACTCTACTCTATTATGCTCTACTCAACTCTACTCTACTCTACTACACTCTAATCTACTCTACTCTACTCTACCCTACCCTACATTAATCTAACCAAGCTTGCCCTACCCAAGCCAGGGCTAGGCTAGCATAGCCTAGCCTCACCTAACCTAACCTAGCCTTACCTTACTCTACTCTACTCCACTCTATTTTATTCTACTCTAACCTAGCTAAGCCTAAGTTATCTTTATGCTACTCTACTCTACCATTCTCTATTATAGTCTAACTTAGCCTAACCTAGCCTAGCATAGCCTTACCCAACCTTACTATACTCTACTCTACTCTACAATACTCTATTCTACTATACTCTTTCTTAGCCTAGCCTAGCCTAGCCTAGACTCACCTAGCCTACCCAAGCTTAGCATTGCTTAACCTAGCCTACCCTAGCCTAGCGTAACCTATCCTAACCTAACGTTACTTAGCTTAGCCTAGCTATAGTCTACTCTACTCTACTCAACTCTACTATACTTTATTCTACTCTAGCCTAGCTAAGCCTAACTTAGCTCTATGCTCCTCTACTCTACTTTACTCCACACTAGCTTAACTTATCATAGCCTAGCCTAACATAACCTAACCAAGGCTTATGATACTCTACTCTACTAAACTCTATTCTACTCTACTCTACTCTACTCAAGCTTAGCCTAAACTAACCGAACCTCACAAAGCCAAGCCTAACCTTACTCTACGCTACTCTACTCTACTATACTCTACTTTATTTTGTTCAACTCTAGCCTAGTTAAGCTTATCTTAGCTCTATGCTACTCTTCTCTACTCTAATCTACCTTAAGCTAACTTAGCCTTGCCCAGCCTCGCTTAGTCTAACCTCACCATAGCCAAACATGGCCCAATCGTACAATGCTCTACTTGACCCTACTATAATCTACTCTACTCTAGCCTAACCTAGCCTAGGCTTGCCTAACCTTGCCTAGCCTAACCTAGCATAGCCTTACCCTACTCTACTCTATTTTATTCTAATCTAGACTAGTAAAGCCTAACTTAGCTTTATACTACTCAACTTTACTCTACTCTAGCCTATCTTAGCTTAACCTAGCTTTACTATACTCTACTATACTCAACCCTACTTTACTCTACTCTGCACTACTCAACTCCAACTTAGCTTAGGCTACCATAGCCTAGCCTAACCTATCCTAGCCTACTCTGGCCTCGTCTATCTTAGACTATGCCAGCCTAACTTATCCTAACCTAACCTTCAAGAACCTATCCTAGCCTTACTTTACTCTTCTCTACTCTACTCTACACTACTCTTCTCCACTCTATCTTATTCTAGTTTAGCATAACTAAGCCTAACTTGCCTTCATGCTACTCTAGTCTACTCCACCCTAGCCTAACCTAGCTTAGCCTAGCCTAACCTAACCTTGCCAAGCCTAGCCTTGCCTTGTTATACTCTACTTTAACCTACTCTATTCTACTCAAGTCTTGCTTAGCTTAGCCTCACCTATGCTCTATTCTACTCTGCTCTGTCTGCTCTACTTTGCTCTTCTCTACTCTACTTTATTCTTCTCTATTATACTTTACTCTTCTCTTCTCTACACTGCTCTGCTCTACTCTGCTCTGCTCTGCTCTACTTTACTCTGCTCAGCTTTACGTTGCTCTACTCTGCTCTAGCCTAGCCTAGCCTATCTTAACCTAGTCTAGCCTAGCCTACCTTAGCTAAACCTAGGTTTACTCTACTCTACTCTACTCTAGCCTCGCTTAGCCTAACAAAGACTAACTTAGCTCTACTCTAATCTACCTCAACTCTAACCTAGCCTAACTTAGCTCTACTCTGCTTTACTCTACTTTTCTCTACTCTACTCTGATATTTTGACTCTAGTCTACTCTAGTTTACTCTATTATTCTTTAGCCTAGCCTAGCCTGATCTAGCTCTCCTCCACTCTACCCTACTCTACTCAACTCTACTCTAGCCTAGCTTCTCTTAACCTAATTTAGACTTGCTATACTCTACTCTACACTACTCTAGACTAAGTTCCCTAATAGGGGACCTAATATGGGGACTTCTTTACTCTACTCTGCTCTACGTTGACCTCACCTATCCTAACTTAGCTCAACTGCACTATAGGTTAGCCATCCTTAGTCTAGCCTATCCTAATCTAGCTCAGCTCTACTCTACTCTGCTTTGCTCTGCTCTACTCTACTCTACTCTTCTCTACTTTACTCTACTCTACTCTAACCTAGCCTAACCTAACCTAGCTCTACTCTACTCTACTTTAGCATATCATAGCCTAACCTCGTTCTACTCTACTCTTCTCTATTCTCTCCTCTGCTTTGCTCAACTATACTCTACACTATTCTACTCTACTCTATTCTACTCTGCTTTGCTTTGCAATACTCAGCTCTACACTACACTACTCTACTCCACTCTACTTTGCTCTACTCTATCCTAGTCTAGCCTCACCATGCCTAACCTAACACTACTTTACTTTACTCTACTTGACTCATCTCCACTCTACTCTACTCTACTCTACTTTACTTTAGCCTGGCCATGGAATGCCTGGCCTACCCTAGCCTAGCTTAACCAAGCCTAACATAACCAATCTCTACTCTAATCTCTTCTATTCCACTCTACTCTAATTTACTCAAACATAGCCTAGCTTCTCTTAGCCTAACTTACCTCTACTTTACTTTATTCCACTCTACTCTTCTCTACTCTACTCTAACCAAGCCTAGCATAGCCCTGCCTAACCTAGCTCTACTCTACTATGTTCTTGCCTAGCCAAGCCTAACCTAGCTCTGCTCTACTATCCTTATCTTTACTTTGCTCTACTTTTATTTGCTTTACTCTTTTTTGCTTTGCTTTGCTCTGCTTATGCTATTATCCTCTGCTTTTCTTTACTCTTCTCTATTTTTCTCTACTCTTCTATGCTCTTCTCCACTCTACTCTATTCTACTCTACTCTACTCTAGCCTTATTTAGCATAGCCTAGCCTAGCCTAACATAGATCTACTCTACTTTACTCTATTCTAATCTACTATACTAATCTCTAACTTAGCCTAGCCTAGCCCAGCAAAACCTAGCTCTACTCTACACTACTCTACTCATCTTTTCTATACTCTACTTTAGCTTAGCCTAACCTCACTCTACTCTACTATACTCTACTCTACTAAAACCTAGCCTAGCCTAACCTAGCTATACTCTACTCTACTCTACTATACTCTACTCTACTTGAGCCTTGCTTAACTTAGCTTTGCTTTGCTCTTCTCTGCTCTGCTCTTATATACTCTACTCTAATTTATTCTACTATGCTCTACTCTTCTCTACTCTACTCTACTCAACTCCACCTCAACCAAGCATAGCATAACCTAACTTAACCTAGCTCTACTCTACACTACTCTACTCTACTCTAATCTACTCTACTCTAATCTTACCAAGCCTAGCCTAACCTAGCTTTACTTTGGTCTACTCTAGCCTACCCTAACCAAGCCTAGCTCTACTCAACTCTACCTTACTCTACTTTAGTCCACTCTACTCTACTCAAATGAGCCTAACATGGCCTAACCCAACCTAACTCTACTCTACTGTATTATCTTCTACTCTAACCTAGCCTAACTTAGCTCTACTTTACTCTCCTCTAATCTTCTTTGCTCAGCTCTTCTCTGCACTATTCTATTCTACTCTGCTTCCCCTCTACTCTACTCTACTCTTCTCTAGTGTGCTCTACTCTACTATGCTCTACTCTACTTTTTCCTTACCTAGCCTATCCTAACCTAACCTAGCTCTACACTACTCTTCTCTACTCTACTTTACTCTACTCTGCTCTTCTCTAGCCTAGTTTAACCTAGCCTAGCCTAGCCAAGCCAAGTCTAACTTAGATCTGCTACGTACTCTACTTTGCTCTAATCTTCTCTACTTTACTCTTCTCAGCTTTATTCTACTCTACTTTACTATACTCTACTCCACTCTGCTCTACTTGAGCCTAGCCTATCCTATCTTAGACTAGCCTAGCTAAACCTAGCTCTACTCTACTCTGCTCTTCTTTGCCCTATTCTACTCTACTCTATGTTGCACTATAGCTTAGGTTAATCAGGCTTGACTCTGCTCTACTCTACGCTAGCCTAGCATAGCCTAGCCTATAATAGCCTACCTTAGGTTAGCCTAGCCTAACCTAGCTCTACCCTTCTCTAATCTACTCTACTGGGCTCTACTCTTCTTGGCTCTATTCTACTCTACCCTAACCTAACCTAACCAATCCTAGCCTAACATAACTCTACTCTTCTCTACCCTACTATACACTACTCTGCTCTTCTCTACTTTGCTCTGCTCTACTAAACTCTAATATAATCTAGCCAAGCTAAGCTTTGCCTAACCTAGCCTAGCTTAACCTTGCTCTACTCTACTCAGCTCTACTCTACTCTACTCTAGCATAAACCAAGCCTACCCTAACCTAGCCTAGCCTTGCCTAGCATAGCCCAACAAAACTTAGCTCTACTCTTCTCTACTTTACTCTACTCTACTCTACCCTACTCTACTCTACCCTAGCCTAACATATCTTTGCTTAGCCTACCCTACCCTACCCTAACTTAGCCTAGCCTATCCTAACCTAGCTCTAGTCTACTTTACTCTACCATGCTGTACACTGACTTAGCCTAGCTTACCCTATCCTAACCTAGCTCTACTCTATTTTACTCAACTCTGTTCTCTTCTGCTCTAGTCTACTCTAAACTAGCCAAGCTTAGCGTAGCTTAACCTAAGCTAGCTCTACTCTTGTCTGCTCAGCACTACTCTACTGTGCTCTATTTTATTATGCTATAATCTACTCTGCTCTTCTCTACTCTTCTCTTCTTTGCTCTACTCTACTCTGCTCTACTCTATTGTACTCTAGCCTAGCTTAGCCTCACTTAGCTTTACTCTACTCTGATCTACTCTACTCTGCTATAGTCTACTCTACTCTAACCTAGCTTAGCCTAACCTAGTTCTATATACTCTACTCTTCTTTGTTCTACTCTAGTCTACTCTACATTTCTCTACACTTCTTTGCTCTCCTCTACTCTACTATGCTCTTCTATGCTCTGCTTTAGTCTGCTCTGCTATACACTTTTCTACGTTATTCTACGTTACTCTACTCTCCTCTACTATACTCTACTCTACTATTCTCTACTCTATACTACTCTACTCTACTTTATTCCACTCAACTCTACTGTACTTTACCATAGACTAGCCTAGCCTAATCTTGCTCTACTATACTCTGCTCTACTCAACTCGAGCCTAGCCTACTTTAGCCTACCATAGCCTATCCCAGCCTTGCATAGCCTAGCCTACTGTAGCCTAACCTAGCCTACTTTGCTTTGCACTGCTCTACTCTTCATTGCTCTGCCTTGCCCTTCTCTACTCTGCTCTATTGCTCTGCTCATCTCTGCTCTGCTCTACTATACTCTCTTCTCCTCTCCTCTACTCTACTCCACTCTACTCTACTTTACTCTACTCTACTATAATCTTCCCTACTCTATTCTACTCTACTCTAGCTAGCCTAGCCTAGCATACCTTAGCCTAACCTTGCCCTACTCTACTCTACTCTACTCTAGCCTAACCTTGCCTAGCCTAGCTTACACTAGCCTTGCCTAGCCTAGCCTAACCTAGCTCTACTATACTCTACTATGCTGCACTCTACTCTACTCCACTTTACTCATCTCTACTCTACTCTAACATAGCCTAACCTAGCCTAACCAAGCTCTAATCAACTCTACTTCACTCTAGCCTAGCCTTGCCTTGCCTAGCCTTGTTAAGCCTTGTCTTGCCTTGCTAAGCTTAACCTAGCTATGCTATACTTTGCTCTGCTCTGTTATGCTATACATTTCTCTACTCTTTTGTACTGTACTCTTCTCTGCTCTACTCTACTTTGCTCTACTATACTCTTCTCTATTATGTACTCTAGCCTAGCCTAACTTAGTTCTACTCTACTCCTCTACTCTAGTCCACTCTAGCCTAGCCAATCATAACCTAACCTAGCATAGCTTAGCCTGGCCTAACCCAGCTCTACTCTACTCTACTCCACACTACTCAACTTTATTCTACTATGCTCTACTCTACTCTTCTCTATCCCAGCCTAACCTAGCCTAGCCTAACCTAGCACTTCTCTACTCTACTCTACCCTATTTAGCTTACCCTAGCCTTACCTCACCTTGCTCTACTCTACTCTACTCCATTATATTCTACTCTACTCTACTCTACTCCACTCAACTCTACTAGAGCCTAATCTAGCCAAGCCTAGCCTAACTTAGCCTTAATTTACTCCACTCTACTCTACTCTTCTCTACTCCACTCTGCTCTACTCTACTGGACTCTACTGTATCCTAGCCTAGCCAAACATAGCCTGGCCTAACCTAGCCCAGCATAGCCTAACCTAATTTTACTCTACTTAACTTTATTATACTATATTATACTCTATACTACTCTACTCTACTCTGCTCTAACCTAGCCTAGCCTAACTTAGCTTTATTCTCCTCTACTCTTCTCTACTCAACTCTACTCCAGTTTAGTCTAGCCGAGCCTAACCTAGCTTTGTTATGCTCTACTTTGCTCTACTCTACTCTACACTGCACTACTATATTTTGCTCTACTCTACTCTATTTTGCTCTATTCTTCTCTACTCTAATCTACTTTACTCCACTCTACTCTACTCTAGCCTAACCTTGCCTGTCCTAACCTAGCCTAGCCTAACCTTGCATAGCCCAACAAAACCTAGCTCTTTTCTTCTCTACTCTACTCTACTATACTCTAGGCTACTTAGCCTATCCTACCAACCCTAGCCTAGCTTAACCTAGCTCTACTCCATTTTACTCTATCATACTCTACTCTAACTTAGGTTAGCATAGCCTATGCTAACCTAGCTCTACTCTATTCTACTCTACTTTATCTATTCTACTCTAGTCTACTCTAATCTAGCCAAGCTTAGCCTAACCTGGCCTAACCTTTGTCTACTCTTATCCACTAAGCTCTACTCCACTCTTCTCCTTTTTAATATGCTTTTCTCTACTATGCTCTTCTCTACTCTTCTCTATTATGCTTTCCTCTACTCTACTCTACTCTACTCTGCTCTATGTACTCCAGCTTAACATAGCCTTACTCAGCTTTGCTCTACTCCAATCCAATCTACTCTACTCTGTTATACTCTACTCTATTCTCGCTTAGCTTAGCCTAACCTAGCTCTGCATACTCTACTCTACTTTGCTCTACCCTATTCATCTCTACTTTAGTCTTCTCTACTTCACTCTTCTTTACCCTATTATACTCTACTCTACTCTCCACTACTATACTCTACTCTACACTTCTCTACTCTACTCTACTATGCTCTACTCTACTCTATTCCAATCTACTCTACTCTACTCTATTCTATTCTACCATAGACTATGCTTGCCTAATCTAGCTCTACTTTACTCTATTCTACTCTTCTATACTCTACATGAGCCTGGCCTTGCCTAGCATACTTTATCCTACCATAGCCTAGCTTAGCCTAGCCTACCATATCCTAACCTAGTTCTGCTCTACTCTACTCAACTTTGTTTTTCAATACTATTCATTACTCTACCTTGCATTTCTTTGCACTTCTCTTTTGCTCTACTCATCTTTGCTCTGCTCTGGTGTCCTTTCCTCTCTTCTAAACTTTACTCCACTCTGCTCTGCTTTCCTTAACTCTACTCTACTTTAGCCTAACCTTGCCTATCCTAGCTTACCCTAGCCTGGCCTAGCCTAGCCTTGCCTAACCTAGCTCTACTATACTCTACTCTACTGCACTCTACTCTACTCTACTACACTCTACTCTACTCTACTCTACTTTACTCAACTCTACTCAACTCTAAAATGGCCTAGTCTAGCCTAACCAAGCCCTAATAAACTCTAGTTTACTCTACTTTAGCCAAGTCTTGGCTTGCCTATCCTAGTCGAGCCTTTTTTCCCTTGCCAAGCCAAACCTAGCTCTGCTCTGCTTTGCTCTACTCTATTAGGTTTTACTCTTCTCTTTTATTTTCTATTCTGCTCTAATCTACTCTACTCTACTCTGCTCCACTCTACACTTCTCCATTATGCACTCTAGCATAGCCTAACCTAGCTCTACTCTACTCTACTCCTCTACTCTACTCTACTCTACTCTACTCTAGCCTAGCCTGGCATAGCCAACCATAACCATAACCTAACCTATCTTAGCTTAGCCTCGCCTAAACAAGCTCTACTCTACTCTCCTCTACTCTAGTCTACTCTGCTCCACTCAACTCCACTCCACTCAACTCTACTCTACTCTACTCTTCTCTATCCAAGCCTTACCAGCCTAGCCTAACCTAACTCTTCCCTACTCTACTTTAGCTAGCCTCGCCTACCCTAGCCTTACCTGACCTTGCTCTGCTCTGCTCAAATCTACTCTACTCTACTCTACTCCACTCTACTCTACTAGAGCCTAACCTAGGCTAGCCTAGTGTGACTTAGCCCGACTCTTCTCTACTCTACTCTGCTCAACTCTACTCTACTCCACTTTACTCTAGCCTAGCCTAACTTAGTCTGGCGTAACATAGCCTAGCATAGCCTATCCTAACTTTACTCTACTTTACTTTATTATACTATACTTTACTCTACTCTGCTCTAACCAAGCCTAGCCTAACCTAGCTCTATTCTTCTCTATTCTACTCTACTCTACTCCAGTTTAGCCTAGCCTAGCCTAACCTAAACTAACCTAGCTCTGCTCTGCTATGCTTTGCTCTGCTCTACTCTACTCTACTCTGCTCTACTCTACTTTGCTCTACTCTACTCTACATTACTTTATTCTACTCTACTCTACTCTACTTGACTCTAGCCTAGCCTAGCTTAACCTAACCTTGCTCTACTCTGCTCTACTCTACTCTACTCTACTATGCTCTACTCTACTTTACTCTACTTTAACCTAACCTAGCCTTGCCTAACCTAGCTCTGCTCTACCCTACTCTACTCGACTATTCTCTACCTTACTCTACTCTATCCTACACTACTCTACTCTACTCTATTATACTCTAACCTAGTTAACGTAGCCCAGTATAGCCTAACCATGCTTTATTGTACCCAACTCTACTTTACTCTACACTGTTTTGCTCCACTCTACTCTATGCTTCTCTACTCTGCTTTTCTCTACTCTACTCTTCTCTGTTCTACTAAGCTCTGCTCTATTGTACTCTATTTTGCTCTATTCAACTCTAGTCTGCTCTACTTTACTCTATTCTACTCTACTCTAGCCTAGCCTTGATTAATGAAGCTCTACTCTACTCTAGCCTAGCTTATCCTGGCCAACCCTATTCTTCTCTACTCTACTACTCTAATCTACTCTAACCTTTCCTAGCCTAGGCTAACTGGGCTCTACTCTACTCTAGCCTAGCCTTAAGTAGCTTAGCTTAACCTTGCTCTACTCTTCTTTATTGTGCTCGATTATGCTTTGCTCTATTTTGCTCTACTTTACCCTGCTCTTCTCTGCTCTGCTCTGCTCTACTCTATTATTCTCTGATTTGCTCTACTCTAATCTGTTCTACTCTACTTAGCTCAACACTGCTCTCCTCTCCTCTCCTCACCTCTCCTCTCCTCTACTCTTCTCTCCTCTCCTCTACTCTACTCTACTCTACTCTACACTACTCTACTCTACCCCATTTTACTCTACTCTACTCTACTTTAATATACTCTACTCTAGCATAACAATGCCTAGCCTTACCTAATCTAGCTCTACTCTACTCTTACTCAGCTTAGCATAGCTTAGCCTAGCCTACCCTAGTGAAGCTAAGCTCTATTCTACTCTGCTCATCTCTAGCCTAGAATAACCTAGCTCTGCTCTACTCTACTTTGCTCTACTCTACTTTACTCTACACTACTTTATTATAATCTACTCTACTCTGTATTGCCCTACTCTAGTCATCTACTCTTCTCTACTCTTCTTTGCATTGCTCTACTTTTATCTACTCTACTCTACTCTCCTCTCCTCAAGTCTACCATACTCTGCTCCACTCTATCCTACTTTGCTTTTCTCTACTCTACACAACTCTGCTATACTCCACACTATTTTACTCTACTCTACACTAGCCTAGTCTAGCCTAGCCAAACCTATCCATACTCTACTCTTCTCTACTCTAATCTATTCTACTCTACTCTAACCCACTATAGCCTACACAAGCCTAGCCTAACTTAGCATAGCCTAACCAAGCTCTTCTTTACTCTACTATAGTCTACTCTAGACTAGCCTTGTCTAGCCTAACCTTGCTCTACTTTACAAAAGTTTGCTTTGCTTTGCTCTACTCTACACTACTCTAGTCTTCTCTATTATACTCTTCTCTACTAATCTCTACTCCGTTATGCTCTTCTCTACTCTACTCTGTACTCTAGCCTATTCTTGCTTAGCTTAGCCTAAAAAAGCCCTACTCTACTCTACTCCATTCTAGCCTAGCTTAGCCGATCCTACCATAGCTTAGCCTAGCCAAACCTAGCTATACTCAACTCCACTCTACTTTACTACGCTCTATTCTACTCTACTCTACTCTACTCTACTATGCTCGACTCTGCTCTGCTCTTCTCTTCTCCACTCTACTCTACTCTACTCTAGGCTGGCCTTGCTTAACCTAACCTAGCTTAGCCTAACAAAGCTCTACTCTACTCTACTCTTGCCAAGCCTAGCCTAACCTCTCTTAGCCTAACCAAGCTTAGCCTAACCTAGCTCTACTCTACTCTACCCTACACTACCATTCTATACTACACTCTACTCAACTCTACTCTAACCTATCCTAGCCTAGTGTAGCTTAAACTAACCTAGCACTACTATGCTTTGCTCTTCTCTGCTCTACTTTTCTCTACTCTACTCTACTATGCCCTGCTCCACTATGCTCTGCTCTTGTCTACTCTGGTCTACTTTACTCTACCCTACTATGCTCCACTCTTCTCTATTCTACTCTACTCTAGCTTACCTTAGCCTAGACAGGCATAGCTTAATTGAGCACTGTTCTACTATACTCTTCTCTATGCTACTCTACTCTAGCCTAGCCTAGCCGAGCTTACCCTACCCTAGCCTTACCTAGCCTAGCTTAACCTAACTACACTCTACTCTACTCTATTCTACTATATTATACTCTACTCTACACTACTCTACTCTACTCTACTCTGACTTAGTCTAGCCTAGCCTAGCCTAACCTACCTCTAGCTAGCTATACTCTACTCTAACAAATCCTAGCCTAACCTAGCTTTATCTGCTCTTCTTTGCTAAACTCTACTATGCTCTACTCCACTTTACCTGACTCTACTTTACTTTACTCTGCTCTTCTTTACTCTGCTCTACTCTCCTCTACTATACTCTACACCACTCTACTCTACTGTACTCTTACCAAGTCTACTCTTGAGCCTAACATAACATAGCCTAGCTGAACCTAGCTCTGCTATGGTCTACTCTGCATTGCTCTACTCTATTCTGCTCTACTCTAGTCTATTGTGCTCTATGTTACTCTTCTCTACCCTACTCTACTCTACTATACTGTAGCCCAG
>JAIUJO010002704.1:5000-12500 GCA_023846275.1 Vanilla planifolia
AAGATGAAGAAGAAGAGGAAGAATAGGATAAACAAGAAGAAGGGGAGGAGGTGGAAGAAGAAGAAGAAGAAGAAGTCGATGATGATGTCTAAAAAGAACAAGAAGAGGAAAAAGAGGAAGAAGATGAAGGAGTAGAGGAAGAAGAAGGAGAAGAAGAAGAAGATGTAGAAGAAGTAGAAGAAGAAGAAGAAGAAGAAGAAGAAGAAGAAGTGGAAGAAGAGGAAGAAGAAAAAGAAGAAGTGAAAGAAGAAGAAGAAGAAGTGGAAGAACAAGAAGAAGAAGTGGAAGTAGAAGAAGAAGAAGAAGACAAAGAAGACGTAGAAGAAGCAAAAGAAGAATAAGAAGAATTAAAAGAAGAAGAAGAGGAAGAAGTAGAAGAAGAAAGGAAGTAGAAGAAGAAGAAGAAGATGAATAAGAAGAATAAGAGGAAGAAGAAGATGAAGAAGAAGAAGAAGAAGAAGAAGGAGGAAGAAGAATAAGAAGAAGAAGAAAAATTAAAAGAAGAAAATGGAGAAGTGGTAGAAGAAGAATATGAAGAAAAAGAAGAAGAAGAAGAAGAAGAAGAAGAAGGAGAAGGGAAGAAGAAGAAGAAGAAGAAGAAGAAGAAGAAGACGAAGAAGAAGAAGAAGAGGACGAAGAAGAAGAAGAAGAAGAAGAAGACGAAGAAGAAGAAGAAGAAGAAGAAGAAGACGAAGAAGACGAAGAAGAAGAAGAAGAAGAAGAAGAAGAAGACGAAGAAGAAGATGAAGAAGAAGACAAAGAAAAAGCCGAAGAAGGAGAAGAAGAAGAAGAAGAAGAAGAAGAAGAAGACGAAGAAGTAGAAGAAGAAGAAGACG
The DNA here is from genome assembly GCA_023846275.1 of Vanilla planifolia. Taxonomy (NCBI): domain Eukaryota; kingdom Viridiplantae; phylum Streptophyta; class Magnoliopsida; order Asparagales; family Orchidaceae; genus Vanilla; species Vanilla planifolia. The sequence goes on from JAIUJO010002704.1 coordinate 5,837, forward strand.
AAGAAGAAGACGAAGAAGAAGAAGAAGAAGAAGAGGATGACGAAGAAGAAGAAGAAGAAGAAGAAGAAGTTAAAGAAGACGAGGTAGAGTAAAAAGAAGAAGAAGAATTAGAAGAAGTAGAAGAAGAGCATGAAGAAGAAAGAATAATATTAATAATAATAATAAGAAGAAGAAGAAGAAGAAGAAGAAGAAGAAGAAGAAGAGCAAAAAGAAGAAGAAGAAGATGACATAGAAGAAGAACAACCAGAAGAAGAACAAGAAGAGGAATAAATTGATGGAGAAAAAGAAGACAAAGAAGAACAAGAGGACGAAGAAGAAGGAGAAGAAGAAGAAGAAGAGGAAGAAGAAGAAGAAGAAAAGGATAATGAAGAAGACAAAAATTAAGAAGAAGTAGAAGAAGAAGAAGAAAAAGGAGAAGTAGAAGTACTAGAAGAAGAATAAGAAGAAGAAGAAGAATTAGAATTAGAAGAAGAAGAAGAAAAAGAAGAAGAGGTCAAAAAGATAAAGAGGATGCAGAAAAAGTTGAAGGAAAAGAAGGAGAAGAAGAAGAAGAAGAAGAAGAAAATGAAGAAGAAGAAGTAGAAGACAAATAAGAAGAAGAAGCAGAAGAAGAAGAAAAAGAATAATAAGAAGAAGAAGAAGGGGAAGAAGAAGAAGAGGAAAAGGACGAGAAAGAAGAAGGAGAAGAAAAAGAAGAGGTAGAAAAAGAGGATGAAGAAGAAGAAGATGAAGAAGAAAAGGAGGAAGAAAAAGAGGAACAAGAAGATTAAAAAGATGAAGAAGAAGAAGAAGAAATTAAAAAGAGGAATAAGAAGAATAAGAAGTGGATGAAGGTGAGGAAGAAGAAGAAGAAGAAAAGGAATAACAAGAATAAGAATAAGAAGCAGAAGTATAAGTTGAAGAAGAAGAACAAGAACAAGAAGATGAAGAAGAAGAAGAAAAAGGAGGAGAAGAAGAAGAAAAAGAAGCAGAAGAAGAAGGTGAAGAAGGAGAAGGAGAAGAAGAAGAAGATGAAGAAGGCAAATGAGGGGAAGAAAAAGAGGAAGGAAAAGAAGAAGAAGAAGACAACGAAGATGAAGAAGAAGAAGAGAACGAAGAAGAAGTAGAAGAAGAAGATGTCGAAGAAGAAGAAGAATAAGAAGAAGAATTAGAAAAAGTAGAAGACGAAGAAGAATAAGAAGAAGAAGAAGAAGAAGTGGTAGAAGATGAAGTGGAAGAAGAAGAAGAAGAAGAAAAAAAGAAGAAGAAGAAGAATAAATAGAAGAAGTAGAAGAGGAAGAAGTAGAAGAACAAGAAGAAGAAGGAGAAGAGGAAGAAGTAGAAGAAGAAGATGAAGAAGAAAAAGATTAGGAAAAACAAGAAGTGGTAGAAGAAGAAGATTATGAAGAAGAAGAAGAAGATGATGAAGAAGAAGATGGAGAAGTAGAAGTGAGGGAACAAGAAGAAGAAGAAAAAGAATAAGAAGAAGAAGAAGAAGCAGAAGAAGAAGAAGAAGAAGTGGGAGAGGAAGAACAAGAAGTAGAATAAGAAGAAGAAGAAGTCGAAGAAGAAGAAGAAGGGAAGGAGGAATAAGATGATTATGAAGAAAAACAAGAGGAAGAAGAAGATGAAAAAGAAGAAGAAGAAGAAGAAGTGGAAGTTGAAGCAGAAGAAGAAGAAGAAGAAGATGTAGAAGTGGAAGAAGAAGAGAAGGAAGTAGAAGTAGATGTAGAAGAAGAAGAACAAGAAGAAGAGGAAGAAGAATAAGAGGAAGAAGAAGAAGAAGAGGATGAGGAGGAAGAACAAAAAGAAAAAGTAGAAGAAGGTGAAGTTGATAATGATGAAAAAAAACAAGAAGAGGAAGAAGAGGAAGAAGATGAAGAAGGTGAAGAAAAAGAACAAGAAGAAGGAGAAGATGTAGAAGAAGAAGAGGGAGAAGAGGAAGTAGAAGAAGAAGAAGAAGAGGGAAGAAGAAGAAGAAGAAGATGAAGAAGCAGAGCAAGAAGAAGAAGAAGAACTAAAGGAAAAGGAAGATGATGAAGAAGAAGAAGAAGACGAAGAAGATGATGAAGAAAGAGAAGAAAGAGAAGAAGAAGAAGAAGAAGAAGAAAAACTAGAAGAAGAAGAAGAAGAGAAAGAAGAGGAAGAGAAGATGAAGAAGAAGAAGAAGAAGAAGAGGAAGAAGAAGAAGAAGAAGAAGAGGAAGAAGAAAAAGAAGTAGAAGAAGAAGATGATGATATTGAAAATGTTGTAGGTGTACAAGAAGAAGAAGGAGAAGAAAAACAAGAATAAGAAGAAGATGAAAAATAAGAAAAAGAAGAAGAAAAAGTGGAAAAAGAAGACGAAGTGGAAGAAGAAGAGGAAGAAGAAGAAGTAAAGAAGAAGAAGAAGAAGAAGAAGAAGGAGAAGAAGAAGAAAAAGGAGGAGAAGTCGAAGAAGAAGGAGAAGAAGGAGAAGAACAAGAAGGAGAAGAAGTAGAAGAAGAAGGAGGAGGAGAAGAAGAGGGAGAACAAGAAGAAGAAGAGGTAGAAGGAGACAAAATAAGAAGAAGAGGAGGAAGAAGAAGAAGAAAAAGAAGAAGTTAAAACAACAGAAGAAGAAGAAGAAGACGAAGAAGAAGAAGGAGAAGAAGAAGAAGAAGGAGAAGAAGAAGAAGAAGAAGAAGAAGAAGAAGAGGAACCAGAAGAAGAACAAGAAGAAGAGTAATAAATTGATGGAGAAAAAGAAGACGAAGAAGAAGAAGAGGAAGAAGAAGAAGAAGAAGAAGAAGTGAGAGAAGAAGAAGAAGAATAAGAATAAGAATAAGAAGGGGAAGAAGAAGAAGAAGAAGAAGAAGAAGAGGAAGAAGAAGAAGAAGAGGAAGAAGAAGGAAAAGAAAAAGAAGAATTAGAAGAAGAAGAAGAAAAAGGAGAAGTTGAAGTAGTAGAAGAAGAATAATAAGAAGAAGAAGAATTAGAAGAAGAAGAAGAAGAAGAAGAAGAAGAAGAAGAAAATGAAGAAGAAGAAGAAGAAGAATAAGAGAAAGAAGTAGAAGTATAAGAAGGGGAAGGAGAAGAAGAAGAAAAAGAAGAATAAAAAGAAAAAGAAAAAGAGGTAGATGGAGAAGAAGATGAAGAATAAGAGGTAGGAGGAGGAGGAGAAGAAGAAGAAGAAAAAGAAGAAGAAATGCTAAAGAAGAAGAAGAAGAAGAAGTAGTGTTAGTGGTAAAAGTTGAAGAAGAACAAAAAGAGGAAGAAGAAGAAGAAGAAAAGAAGAAGAAGTCGACGAGGAAGAAGAAGAATAAGAAGGAGAAGAAGAAGTAGTAGAAGAAGAAGAAGAAGAAGAAGAATGAGAAGAAGAAGGAGAATAAGAAGGAGAATAAGAAGAAGTTGAAGGAGAAGAAGAAGTAGAAGAAGAAGAATATTTAGTAGTAGTAGTAGAAGTAGAAGAAGAAGCAGAAGAAGAAGAAGAAGAAGATGAAGAAGAAGAAGAAGAAGAAGAGGAAGAAGAAGAAGAAGAAGAAGAATTAAAATAGGAAGAAGAAGAAGAAATGGAAGAGGATGAAGATGAGGCAGAATAAGAAGAAGACGAAGATGAAGAAGAAGAGGAAGAACAAAAAGAGGTAGAAGTTGCAGAAGAGGAAGAAGATGAAAAAGAAGAAGAAGATGCAGAAGTGGAAGAAGAGGGAGATGAAGAAGAAGGTGAAGAGGAAGAAGAAGAAGAAGAAGAAGAAGAAGAAGAAGAAGAAGAAGAAGAAGTAGAAGAAGTAGTAGAAGTAGAAGTAGAAGTAGAACAAACAGAAGAGTAAGAAGAAGAAGAAGAAAAAGAAGAGGAAGAAGAAGAAGAAGAAAAAGAAGAAGTTTAAGGAGAAGAAGAAGAAAAAGATTAAGAACAAAAAGAAGAAGAAGAAGAAGAAAATGAAGAAGAAGAAAGAGAAGAAGGAGAAGAAGGAGAAGAAAGCGAAGAAGAAAAAGAAGAAAATGTAGTAGTAGTAGTAGAAGAAGAAGAAGAAGAGGAAAGTTAAGAAGAAGGAGAAGAAGAAGAAGAAGAAGAAGAAGAAGAATAAGAAGAATAAAGAGAGAAGAAGAAGAAGAAGAAGAAGAAGGAGAAGAAGAAGAAGAAGAAGAAGAAGAAGAAGTAGAAGTGGAAGAGGAAGAAGAAGGAGAAGAACAAAAAAAAAGGAGAAGAAGAAGAAGGAGAAGGAGAAGAAGAAGAAGAAGAAGAAGAAGAAGAAGAAGGTGAAGAAGTAATAGAAGAAGAAGGAGAAGGAGAAGAAGAAGAAGAACAAGAAGAACAAGAGGTAGAAGGAGAAGAAGAAGAAGAAGAAGAAGAAGTTAACAAAAAAGAAGAAGAAGAAGAAGAACTAGAAGAAGAGGAACAAATAATAGTAGAAGAAGAAGAAGAAGAAGAAGAAGAAGAGGAAGAGGAAGAAGAAGAAGAAGAAGAAGAAGAGGAAGAAGAAGAAGAAGAAGAAGAAAAAGAAGAAGAAGAAGAAGAAGAATAATAAAAAGAGAAGAAGAAGAAGAAGAAGAAGAAGAAGAAGAAGGAGAAGAAGAAGAAGAAGAAGAAGAAGTAGAAGTAGAAGTGGAAGAAGAAGAAGAAGAAGGAGAAGAACAAAAAAAAAGAAGGAGACGAAGAAGAAGGAGAAGGAGAAGAAGAAGAAGGTGAATAATTAGTAGAAGAAGAAGGAGAAGGAGAAAAAGAAGAACAACAAGAAGAACAAGAGGTAGAAGGAGAAGAAGAAGAAGAAGTTAATTAAAAAGAAGAAGAAGAAGAAGCTGAAGATGAAGAAGAAGAACTATAAGAAGAGGAACAAATAGTAGGAGAAGAAGAATAAGATGATGAAGTAAAAGAAGAAGGAGAAGAAAATGAAGAAGAGGAAGAAGAAGAAGATGAAGAAGAATAAGAAGAGGAAGATGGTGAAGAAGAATAAGAATATGAAGAAAAAGATGAAGAATAAGAAGAAGAAGAAGAGGAAGAAGTAGAAGAAGAAGAAGAAGAAGAAGTAGAAGAAGAAGAAGAAGAAGAAGAAGAAGAGGAAGAAGAAGAAGAAGAAGAAGAACAAGAAGAAGAAGAAGAAGAAGAAGAAGAAGAAGAAGAAGATAATGATGGTGATGATGATGATGAAGAAGAAGATGATGATGATGATGATGAAGAAGAAGAAAAAAGAGTGGAAGAGGAAGAAGAAGAAGAAGATGAAGAAGAAGAGGAAGAGGAAGGCAATGAAGAAGAAGAGGAAGGAGAATAAGAAGAAGAAGAAGAAGATGAAGAAGTAGGAGTAGAAGAAAAATAAGAAGAAGAAGAAGAACAAGAACAAGAATTATTAGTAGAAGAAGTAAAAGAAAAGGAAATAAAAGAATAAGAAGAAGAAGATGATGATGAAGAAGAAGAAGAAGAAGAAGAGGAAGTAATGAAAGAAGAAGAAAAAGAAGTAGTAAAAGAAGAAGAAGAAGAAGAAGAAAATGAATCAGATGGAGAAGATGAATAAGAATAAGAAGAAGATGAAGAAGGGAAAGTAGAGGGAGAAAAAGAAGAAGAGGAGGAAGCAGAAGAAGATGAAGAAGAAGGAGAAGAAGAAGAAGAAGAAGAAGAAGAAGAAGTGGGAGAAGAAGAAGAAGTAGAGGAAGAAGAAGAAGAAAGGGAAGAAGAAAAAGTAGTAGAAGAAGAAGAAGAAGAAGAAGAAGAAGAAGAAGAAGAAGAAAATGAAGAAGGAGGAGGTGGAGAAGAAGAAGAAGAAGAAGAACGAGAATAAGAAGCAGAAGAAGAAGAAGAAGAAGAAGAAGAAGAAGAAGAAAACATAAAGAAGAAGGGAAAGAAGAGGATGAAGAAGAAGATGTGGAGTCAAAAGCAGTAAAAGAAGAAGAAGAAGAATATGAAGAAGGAGAAGAGGAAGTAGAAGAAGGAGAAGAAGAAGAAGAAGAAGAATAAGTGGAAGAAGAAGAAGAAGAAGAAGGAGAAGAAGAACAATGAGAAGGAGAAGAAGAAGAAGGAGAGGGAGAAGAAGAAGAAGAAGGTATTGAAGTAACAGAAGAAGAAGGTGAAGGAGAAGAAGAAGAACAACAAGAAGAACAAGAGGTAGAAGGAGGAGAAGAAGAAGAAGAAGTAGTAGAAGAAAAAAAAGAAGTTTAAAAAGAAGAAGAAGAAGCAGTAGAAGAAAGAAAAGAAGTTTAAAAAGAAGAAGAAGAAGAAGAAGAAGAAGAAGAACTAGAAGAAGAAGGAGAAGAAGAAGAGGAGGAACAAATAGTAGGAGAAGAAGGATAAGATGATGAAGAAAAAGAAGAAGAAGAAGAAGATGAAGGCAAAGAAGAATATGAATAAGAAGCGGAAGAAGGTGAACAAGAATAAGAAAATGAAAAATGAAGAAGAAGAAGAAGAAGAGAAAGAAGATGAAGAAGTAGAAGAAGATGTAGAATAAAAGAAGAAGAAGAAGAAGAAGAAAAGGAAGAAGAAGAAGAAGAAGAAGAAGAAGGAGTATAAGATGATGAAGAATAAGAGGAAGAAGAATGAATAGAAGAAGAAGAACAAAAAGAAGAAGAAGAATTAGAAGGAGGAGCAGAAGAAGAAGGAGAAGAAGGAGAAGGAGGAGGAAGGGGAGGAGGAGGAGGAGGAGGAAGAGGAGGAGAAGAAGAAGAAGAAGAAGAAAAAGAAGGAGAGGATGAAGAAAAGGAAGAGGAAGTGGAAGAAGAAGAAGAGGAAGAGGAAGAAG
>JAIUJO010002704.1:27500-30000 GCA_023846275.1 Vanilla planifolia
AGATGAAGAAGAAGAACAAGATGAAGAAGAAGAAAAAGAAGAAGAAGATGAAGAAGAAGAAGAAGAAGAAGAGGAAGAAGAAGAAGAAGAAGAAGTGGAAAAAGAGGAGGAAGATGAACAAGTAGTAGAAGAAGAAGAAGGAGAAAAAGAAGAAGTAGAAGAAGAAGAAGACGAAGAAGTAGAAGAAGAGGATGAAGAAGAAGCAGAAGAAAAAAGAAGGAGAAGAAGTAATAGAAGAGGAAGGAGGAGAAGAAGAAAAAGAAGAAAAGGTAGAAGGAGGAGGAGAAGAAGAATAATTTAAAGAAGAAGTAGAAGAACAAGTAGTAGTAATAGTTTTTGTAGTAGTAGTAGTAGAAGAAAAAGAAGAAGCAGTAGAACTAGAGGAAGAAGAAGAAGAATAATAAGAGAATAAGAAGTAGGCGAGAAAGAAGAAAAACTAGAAAAAGAAGAAGAAGGAGAAGAAGAACAAGAAGGAGAAGAAGGAGAAGAAGAAGAAGAAGTTGTAGGAGAAGAAGCAAAAGTAGTAGAAGAAGAAGCAGAAGAGGAACATGAAGAAGATGATGAAGAAGAAGAAGTAGAAGAAGAAGAAGAATAAAAAGAAGAAGAAGAAGATAAGAAGAGGAAGAGGTGGAAGAAGAAGAAGAAGAAGAGGATCAAGTGGAAGGAGAAGATAAAAAGAATAAAAACAACAACTAGAAGAAGAAGAATAAGAAGAAGAAGAAGAAAAAGAAGAGGAAAAGGATGAAGAATAAGAATAAGAAGAAGAAGTAGAAAAAGAGAAAGAAGAAGAGGAAGAAGTAGAATTAGAAGAAGAGGACGAATAAGAAGAAGAAGAAGATAGAGAAGAAGAAGAGGAAGAAGAAGAAGAAGAACAAAAAAAGATGATGAAGAAGAAGAAGAAAAAGATGGAAAAAAGTAGAAGAAGATGGAGAAGAAGTAGAGGAAAGGGAAGGAGCTGAAGAAGAAAAAGAAGAAATGGTCGAAGGAGAAGAAGAAGAAGAAGAGGTAGAAGGAGAGGAAGAGGAAGAAGAAGAAGAAGAAGAACACGATGAAGTCAAAGAAGAAGAAGAATAAGAAGAAGTAGAAGAAGAACAATAAGAAGAAGAAGGAGATGAAGAAGAAGAAAAAGAAGATGAAGAAGAGGAAGATGAAGAAGAAGTGGAAGAAGAAGAAGAACAAGATGATGATGAAGAAGAAGAAGAAAAAAAAGATGAAGAAGAAGTGGAAGAAGAAAAGATTGAAACGAGTAATAGAAGAAGGGGAAGGAGGAGAAGAAGAAAAAGAAGAAAAAGAAGAAAAGGTAGAAGGAGAAGAAGAAGAAGTAGATGGAGAAGAAGAAGAAGAAGTGTAAGAAGAAGAAGAAGAAGATGATGATGAAGATGAAGAAGAAGAGGACGAAGAAGAAGAAGGTGAGGAAGAAGAAGAAGAAGAAGAGGAAGTAGAAGAAGAAGATGAAGAAGATGATGATGAAAAAGATGGGGAGGAAGAACTGGAAGAAGAAGAAGAATTAGAAAAAGACGAAGAAAAAGAAGAAGTAGAAGAAGAAGAAGAATAACGAGAAGAGGAAGAATAAGAAGAATAAGAAGAAGAAGAAAATGAAGAGGAAGAAAGAGAAGAACAAAAAGAAGAAGAAAAAGAAGAAGAAGAAGAAGAAGTAGTAGTAGTAGTAGAAGAAGAAGAAGAAGAAGAACAAAAAAAGACAGAGAAGAAGAAGAAAAAAAAGACAGAAAAAAGTAGAAGAGGAAGGAGAAGAAGTAGAAGAAAGGGAAGGAGGAGAAGAAAAAAAAGAAGAAAAGGTGGAAGGAGAAGAAAAAGAAGAAGTCGAGTTAGAAGGAGAAGAAGTGGAAGAAGAAGAAGAAAAACAACAAGATGAAGTCAAAGAAGAAGATGAAGATGAAGAAGAAGAACAATAAGAATAAGGAGGAGAAGAAGAAGAAGAAAAAGAAGAAGAAGAAGAAGAAGAAGAAGAAAAGAAGTGGAAGAAGAAGAAGAAGAAGAAGAGGAAGAAGAAGAAGAAGTAAAAGAAGAAGTAGGAGTTAGAAAAGAATAAGAAGAAGAAGTAGATCAAGTAGAAGGGGAAGAAGAAGAAGAAGAAGAAGAAGAAAAAGAAGAAGAAAAAGAGGAAGAAGATGTAGAATATGAATAAGAAGAAGAGGAAAAAGAGGAAGAAGAAGACGAAGAATACGATGAACAAGAAGAAGAAGCGAAAGAAGAAGAAGAAGAACAAGATAAGGAACAAGAAAAACACGAAGAAGAAGAAGAAGAAGAAGAAGAAGGAGAAGAAGAAGAAGAAGAAGAAGAAGGAGAAGAAGAAGAAGAAGGAGAAGAAGAAGAAAAAGGAGGAGAAGAAGAAGAAGAAGAAGAAGAAGAAGAAGAAGAACAAGAAGAAGAAGAAGAAAAGGAAGAGGAAGTGGAAGAAGAAGAAGAGGAAGAAGAAGAAGAAGAAGAAGAGAACAAGAAGAAGAATTAGAAGGGAAAGAACAAGAAGAAGAAGAAGAAG
>JAIUJO010002704.1:60000-65000 GCA_023846275.1 Vanilla planifolia
AGGAGGAGGAGAAAGAAGAAGAAGAAGAAGAGGAAGAAGAAGAAGATGAAAATAAAAAAGAAGAAAAAGAAGTAGAATAATAGAAGAAGAACTAGAAGAAGTAGAAGAAGAGGATGGAAGGGAAGAAGAAAAAGAAGAAAAAGAAGAGAGGTAAAAGGAGAAGAAGAACAACAACAAGAAAAAGTCAAAGTAAAAGAATAAGAAGAAGAACAAGAACTAGAAGAAGAGGAAGAAGGTAAATAAAAAGAAAAGAATAAGAAGCAGATAAGGAAGAGGAAAAATAAGATGAAGAAGAAGAGGGAGAAGAAGAAGAAGGAGAAGAGGGAGAAGAAGAAGCAGAAGAAGAAGAAGAAGAAGAAGAAGAATTAGAAGTAGTGGTAGAAGTAGAACAAGAAGAAGTAGAAGAAGAAGAAGATGTAGAAGAAGAAGAAGACGAAGAAGAAGAAGAAAAGGAAGAGGAGGAAGATGAAGAAGAAGAAGAAGAAGAAGCGAATCAAGTAGAAGGAGAAGAAGTAGAAGAAGAATAAGAAGAAGAAGAAGAAGAAGAAGAAGAAAAGAAGAGTAAGAAGATTAAGAATAAGAATAAGAAGAATAACACAAAGAAGAAGAAGAAGAAGAGGAAGTAGAAGTAGAAGTAGAAGAAGAGGAAGAAGAAGAAGAAGAAGAAGAAGAGGAAGAAGAAGGAGAAGAAGATGAAGAAGAAGTAGAAGAAAGGGAGGAAGAAGAAGGAAGAGAAGAAGAAGAGGAAGAAATTAAAGAAGAAAAAGTAGTAGTTGTAATAGAAGAAGAAGAAGAAAGAAAAGAAGTAGAAGAAGAAGAAGAAGAAAAAAAAAAGAGAAGAATAAGAAGCAGACGAGGAAGAGGAAGACCAAGTAGAAGAAGAAGAAGGTGAAGAAGAAGAAGAAGGAGAAGAAGAAGAAGAAGAAGGAGAAGAAGAAGAAGGAAAGAAGAAGCAGAAGAAGAAGTAGTAGAAGAAGTAGTAGTAGAAGAAGAAGAAGACGAAGAAGAAGAAGAAGAAGAAGAAGAAAATGAAGAAGAAGAAGAAGAAGAAGAAAAAGAAGAATAAGTATAAGAAGAAGAAGAAGTAGAAGAAGAAGAATAAGAAGATCTAGTGGAAGGAGAAGAAGAAGAAGAAGAAGAAGAAGAAGAAGAAAAAGAAGAGGAAGAAGATAAAGAGTAAGAATAAGAAGAAAAAGAAGAAAAAGAAGAAGATGAAGAACAGGAAGAAGAAGAGGAAGAAGAAGAAGAAGAGGAGGAAGAAGAACAAGAAGAAGAAGTAAAGGTGGAGGAAGAAGAAGAAGAAGAAGAAGAGGAAAAAATAGAAGAAGAAGAAGAAGAAGGTAGAGAAGAAGAAGTAGAAAAAGAAAAAGAAGGAGAAGTAAAAGAAGAAGGAGAAAAGTTGAGGAAGAGGATGGAGTAGGAGAAGAAGAAAAATAAGAGAAAGAAGAAAAAGAGGAAAAAGAAGAAGAGGTAGAAAGAGAAGAAGAACAAGAAGAAGAAGAAGATGTAGAAAGAGAAGAAGAAGAAGACGAATACCAAGTAAAAGAAGAAGAAAAAGAAGAAGGAGAATTAGTCGTAGTTGTTGTTGAAGAAGAAGAAGAAGATGAGGAAGAAGAAGAAGAAGAAGAGGACGAAGTAGAAGAAAAAAAAAGGAATAAAATGTAGACGAGGAGGAAGAAAAAGAAGAAGAAGAAGAAGAAGCAGAAGAAGAAGAAAGAGACGAAGGAGAAGTATAAAAACAAGAACAAGAAGAAGAAGAACAATAAGAAGGAGAATAAGAAGAAGAAGAAGGAGAAGAAGTAGAAGAATGGGAAGGAAGGGAAGAAGAAAAAGAAGAAAAAGAAGAAGAGGTAGAAGGAGAAGAAGAAGAAGAAGAGGTAGAATGAGAAAAAGAAGAAGAAGAAGAAGAAGCTAAAGAAGAAGAAGAAGGCGGAGTAGTAATAGTTGTACTGGTGGAAGAAGAAGAAGAAGAAGTAGAAGAAGAACAGGTAGAAGAAAAGAAAAATAAAAGAGTAAGAAGCAGAAAATGAAGAAGAAAAAGAAGAAGAAGAAGAAGGAGAAGAAGAACAAGAAGAGGGAGTAGAAGAAGAAGAAGAAGAAGAAGAAGTAGAAGAAGAAGAAGAAGGAGAAGAAGAAGAAGAAGAAGTAGAAGAAGAAGAAGAAGAAGAAGAAGAAGAAGAAGAAGAGGAAGAAGAAGAAGAGGAAGAGGAGGAAGAATAAGAAGAAGAAGAAGAAGAAGGAGTGGATCAAGTAGAAGGAGAAGAAGAACGATAAGAAGAAGAAGAAGAAGAAGAAGAAGAATAAGAAGAAGAAAAAGAAAAAAAAGAGGAAGAAGACGAAGAAAAAGAATAAGAAGAGGAAAAAGAAGAAGAAGAAGTGGAAGAAGAAGCAGAAGTAAAAGCAGAAGAAGAAGAAGAAGAAGCAGATGGAGAAGAAGAAGAGGAAGAAGAAGAAGAAGGAAAAGAAGAAGAAGAAGAAGAAGATGTAGAAGAAAGGGATGAAGAAGAAGAAAAAGAAGAAGAAGAGGAAGAAATAGAAGATGATGAAGAAGAAGAAGATGATGAAGAAGAAGGAGAAGAAAAAAAGGAGAAAAAGAAAAAGGAGATGAAGTAGAAGAAGTGGTAGAAGGAAAAGAAGAAGAAGAAGTGGTAGAAGGAGAAGGAGAAGAAGAAGAACAAGAAGAAGAAGAAGAAGCTAAAGAAGAAGACAAAGAAGAAGATGAAAAAGAAGAAGAAGAGGAAGAAGACGAAAAAGAAGAAGAGAATAACAAGCAAATTAGGAAGAAAAAGAAAAAGTAGCAGAAGAAGAAGAAGAAGAAGAAGGAGGAGGAGGAGGAGGAGGAGAAGAAGAAGTAAAAGAAGAATAAGAAGAAGAAGATGAAGAAGAAGAAGAAGAAGAGGATGAAGAAGAAGAAGTAGAAGAAGAAGAAGAGGAAGATGGTGAAGAAGGAGGAGAAGAAGAAGAGGAAGAAGAAGAAGTATAAGAGTAGGAAGAAGAAGAGGAGGAAGAAGAAGAAGAAGAAGAAGAAGAAGGAGAAGAAGAAAAAGAAGAAGAGGAAGAAGAAGACGAAGATGTACAAGAAGAAGAAGGTTAAGAAGAAGAAGAAGCATAAGATGATGATGAATAAGAAGAAGAAGAAGAAAAAGGAGTTGAAAAGAAGAAGAAGAAGAAGAAGAGGAAGAAGAAGAAGATGATGATGATGATGTAGAAGAAGTAGAAGAAGAAGAAGAAGAGGAAGAAGTAGCAGAAGAAGATGAAGATGAAGAAGAAGAAGAAGAGACGAAGAAGAAGAAGAAGAAGAAGAAAGAGAAGAAGAATTAAAAAAGACGAAGAAGTATCAGAAGAATAAGAAGAAGATTTAGAAGAAAAAGAAGGAGAAGAAGTAATTGAAGAAGAAGATGAAGTAGAAGAAGAAGAAGATGAAGTAGAAGAAGAAGAAGATGATGAAGAAGTAGAAGATGGAAAAAAGTAGAGGAAGAAGAAGAAGAAGATGAAGAAGTAGAAGAAAAAGAAGAAGAAGAAGAAGAAGAACAAGAAGATGATGAAGAGGGAGAAGAAGAAGAAGAAGAATATGACGAAGAAGTTAAAGAGGAAGAAAAAGAAGAAGGAGAGTTCGCAGTTGTTGACGTAGAAGAAGAAGAAGAAGAACAAGAAGAAGTAGAAGAAGAAGAAGAAGAAGAGGAAGAAGAAGAAGAAAAAGAAAAGAATAAGAAGCAGACAAGGAAGAAGAAAATTAAGAAAAAGAAGAAGAAGGAGAAGATGGAGAGGAAGAAGAAGAAGAAGAAGAAGAAGAAGAAGAAGAGGAAGAAGAAGTAAAAGAAGAAGAAGAAGAAGAAGAAGAAGAAGAAGAAAAAGAAGAAGAAGAAGATGAAGAAGAAGAAGAAGAAGAAGATGGAGAGGAAGGAGAAGAAGAAGAAGAGGAAGAAGATGAAGAAGTATATGAACAGGAAGAAGAAGATGAAGAAGAAAAAGAATAAGAAGAGGAAGAAGAAGAACAAGAAGAAGAGGAAGTATAAGAAGAAGAAAAAGAGGAAGAAGAAGTGGTTGAAGAAGAAGAAGAAGTCGAAGAAGAAGAAGGAGAAGAAGAAGAAGTATAAGATGATGATGAATAAAAAGATGAAGAAGAAAAAGGGGGAGAAGAAGAAGAGGAGGAAGAAGAAGAAGAAGAAGAAGAAGGAGAAGAAGAGGAAGGAGCAAAAGGAGAAGGAAAAGAAGAAGTAGATGAAGAAAAAGAAGAAGAAGGAGAGGAAGTAGAAGAAAAAGAAGGAGAAGGAGAAGAAGATGAAAAAGAAGAAGAAGAGGAGGAGGAGGAGGAGGAGAAGAAGAAGAAGAAGAAAATAAAGAAGAAGATCAAGGAGAATTAGAAGAAGGACGAGTAGTAAAAGAAGAAGACGAAGAAATAAAAGAAGAAGAAGATTAAAAAGAATAAGGCAATGAAGAAAAAAAGTAGTAGCAATAGTAGTAGTAGAAGAAGAAGTGGAAAAGGAAGAAGAAGAAGAAGTAGAATAAGAAGATGATGAAGAAGAAGAAGAAGAGGAGGAGGAAGAATATGTTAAAGAAGAAGAAGAATAAGAATAAAAGGAAGAAGAAGAAGAAGAAGAAGAGGAAGAAGAAGATGAGGGAGAAGATGAAGAAGAAGAAGAAGAACAAGATGATGATGATGATGAAAACGAAGAAGAAGAGGAAGAAGAACAACGAGAAGAAGAAGAAGAAGCAGAAGTAGGAGAAGAAGAAGAAAAGGATGGAGAAGAAAATGACGCAGAAGAAAAAAAGTAGAAGAAGGATAAGACAAAGAAGAAGAAGAAGAAGGAGAAGAAGAAGAAGAAGAAGAAGAAGAAGACAGAATAATAATAATAAGAAGAAGAAGAAGAAGAGGAAGAACATGAAGAAAAAGATAAAGAAGTTTAAGATGAAGATGAAGAAGAAAAATAAGAAGAAGAAGAAGAGAAAGAAGAAGATAAAGAAGAAGAAGAAGAAGAAGAAGAAGAAAAAGACAAAGA
>JAIUJO010002344.1:5000-7500 GCA_023846275.1 Vanilla planifolia
AATAGAGGAAGAGGATTAGGAACAAGTAGAGGAAGAAGAAGAAAAAGAAGAAGAGAACAAAAAGAAGAAGAGGTAAAAGAAGAAGAGCAAGAAGAAGAAGAAGCAGAAGAGGAAGAAGAAGAACAAAAAGAAAAAGAAGAGGAAGAAGAAGAAGAAGAAGAAGAAGAAGAACAAGAACAAGAACAAGAAGAAGATGTGGAAGCATAAGAGGAAGATGGAGAAGAAGGGGAAGTTGAGCAAGAAGTGGAATAAATCCAAGAAGTGGAAAGAAAAAGAAAGAAGAAAGAAGAAAGAGGAAATAAGTTGGAAGAAATAAGATGGATGAACGAAGAAAGAAGAAGTAAGATGGAAGAAGTGAATGGAAGACAGAAGAAGGAAGAAGGAAGAAGAAAGAAATAAGAAGGACGAATGAATAAGGAAGTTGGAAGAAGGAAGAAGGATGAAGATGAAGATGATGAAGAAGAAGAAGAGGAAGAAGAAGAAAAAGAAGAAGAAGAAGAAGTTAAGGAAGAAGAAGAAGTAGAAGAAGATGAAGAGGAAAAGGAAGAAGAAGGAGAAGATGAAGAAGATGAAGAAGAAGAACAAGAAGAAGAAGAAGTTGATGAAAAAGAAGTAGTAAAAGAAAAAGGAGAAGAAGAAGAAGAGGAATAAGAATAAGAAGAAGACGTTGAATAAATGGAAAAAGACGACAAGGAAGACGAAGAAGGAAAAGAAGAACAAGAGAACAGGAAAAAGAAAGAAGAAAAAGAAGAAGAAGAAGAAGAAGAGAAAAGAACAGAAGACGAAAAAAAAGAAGAAGCGGACGAAGAAGAAGAGGAAGAATAAGAACAAGACGAAGAAGTTGGACAAGAGAGGAAGAAGAAGAAGAAGACGACGAAGAAGAAGAAGTAGAAGAAAAAGAGGAAGTCAAAGAAGAAGAAAAAGAACAAGATGAAGAAGAAGAACACGAAGAAGAAGAAGAAGAAGTAGAAGAAGAAGAAGAAGATGATGCAGAAGAAGACGAAGAAGGAGAAGGAGAAGAAGATGGAGGAGGAGAATAAGAAGAAAAAGAAGAAGTAGAAGAAGTAGAAGAAGAAGAACAACAACAAGAAAAAGTGGAGGAAGAAGAAAAAGAAGAAGAAGGAGAAGAAGAAGAAGATGCAGAAGATTGAGAAGAAGAATATGAAGAGGAAGAACAAGAAGAAGAGAAGAGGAAGAATAAGAAGAAGAAGAAGAAGAAGAAGTAGAAGTAAAAGAAGAAGAAGAAAAATAAGAAGTGGAAGAAGAAGATGATGATGACAAAGATGAACATGAAGAAGAAGAATAATAAGAAGAAGAAGAAGAAGCGAAAGAGGAAGAAGAAGAAGAAGAAGATGATGATGATGATGTTGACGATGATGAACATGAAGAAGAAGAAGAATAAGAAAAAGAAGTGAAAGTGGAAGAAGAAGAAGAAGAAAAATAGAAGAAGAAGAAAAATAGAAGAAGAAAAGGATGAAGATGTAGAAGAAGAAGAGCAAGAACAAGAACAAGAAGAGCAATAAGAAGAAGAAGATGAAGAAACGTAAGAGGAAGAAGAATCAGAAGAAGAAGAGGCAGGAAAAGATAGAAGATGAAAGAAGAAAGAAGAATGACCAAGAAAAGTTAAGAAAGAAGAAAGAAGAAAGATGAAGAAGAAGAAGAAGAAGAAGAAGAAGAAAGAGAAGAAGCAGAAGAAAAATATGAAAGAGAAGAATGAGAAGGTGTAGTAGAAGGAGAAGAAGAAAGAAAAGAAGAGGAAGATGATGAGGAAGGAGGAGAAGAAGAACAAGCGGAAGAAGAAGAAGAAGAAGAAGTAGAAGATGAAGAATAAGAGGAAGAAGAAGAAGAATAAGAAGTTATAAAAGAAGAAGAAGAGGAAGAAGAAGAAGATGATGAAGAAGAAGAAGAAGAATAAGAAGAAGGGGAAAAATAAGAATAGGAAGAAGAAAAGGACAAGAAGTACAAGAAGAAGATGAAGAAGAAAATGGGGAAAAAGAAGCAGAAGAAGAAGAAGAAGAAGAAGAAAAAGAAGAAGAAGAGAAAGGAGAAAAGGAAGTAGTAGAAGAAGAACAACAAGAAGAAGAGAAAGATGAGGAAGAAGAAGAGGAAGAAGAAGAAGAAGAAGAAGAAGGAGAGGAAGATGAGGAAAAAGTGAAAGAAGAATAAGAAGGAGATGACGAAGAAAAAGAAGAAGAAGAGGAAGAAGAAGAAGAGCAAGATGAGGAATAAGAAGAGGAAAAAGAAGAAGAAGTTCAAAAAGAAGAAGGAGATAAAGAAAAAGTATTAGAAGGAGTGGAAGAAGAAGAAGAAGAAGTGGAAGAAGAGGAAGAACTAGAAGAAGAAGAAGGAGAAGAAGAGGAAGAAAAAGAACAAGAACAACAAGTGGAAGAAGAGAAAGAAAATGACGAAGAAATAGATGAAGAAGAAGAAGTGGAGGAAGAGGAAGAAGAAGAACAACAACAACAAGAAGTGTAAAAAGTAGAATAAGAAGGAGAAGAAG
>JAIUJO010002344.1:12500-27500 GCA_023846275.1 Vanilla planifolia
GAAGAAGAAGAAGAAGAAGAAGAAGAAAAAGGAGAAGATGATGATCAAATAAGAAGAAAAGAAAGAAAGAAAGAAGGAAGAAGAAGAAAGAAATGAGAAGGAAGAGGGAAGATGGAAGAAAGAAGAAGAAAGAAGAAGAAAGAAGAAAGAAGAAAAAAGAAGAAAGAAAAAAGAAAGAAAGAAGGATGAAGGAAGAAGAAAGAAGAAAGAAGTGAGAAGCAAGAAGAAAGAAGGCTGAAGAAAGAAGAAAGAAGGAAGAAGGAAGAAGATATAATAAAGAAGAAACAAAAAGAAAGAAAGAAGAAAGAAGAAAGAAGAAGAAGAAGATGAAGAAGGAGGAGGAGAGGGAGAAGATGATGAAGAAGAAGAAGTAGAAGTAGTAGTAATAGAAGTAGAAGAAGAAGAATAATAATAATAATAAAGAGAAGTGGAAGAGGAAGATAAGGAAAAAATAGAAGAACAAGAAGAAGAAGAAGAGGTTGAAGAAAAAAAGAAGCAACAAAAGAAGAAGCAAAGGAAGCAGAGGAGGAGGAAGAAGAAGAAGAAGAAGAACAAGAAAAAGAAGATGAAAAAGAAGAGGAAGATGGCAAAGAATATGATCACGAACAAGAAGAGGACAACGAAGAAGGAAAAGAAGAAGAGAAAGAAGGTGAAGGGGAAGAAGAAGAAGAATAAGAAGAAGAAGAAGACAGATTATAGTGTAGTGGATGACGACTAAAAGATTAGAAATTAGGGATTGGGGATTAGGCATTAGGAATGAAAGGATTTTTATTTATGTAGTAGGGATTATGGATTATGAATTAGGGTTAAGGGATTCAGGAAAAAGAATTAGAAAATAGGGTTAAGGTTTAGGGAATAGGGATTAGGTAATAGGTTTTGGGAAAAAAGAATAGGAATAAGGTATTAGGTAAATTAGGGGTTCAAGATTAGAGAATGGAAATAAGGGATTAAGGATTAAGTATTATGTATGAGGGATTAAGGATTAAGGTTTTGGGATTATGAATTAGGGATTAGAAATTAGAGATTTAGGATTAGGAATTAAAGACAAAGATCAGAGATTAGAGATTAGGGATTTTTTATCAAGGATTAGGGATTAGGGATTAGAGATTAGGAATTAGGTATTAAATATTAGGAATTAGGGATTAAGGACTAGGGAGATAGAAGAAGGACATGAGTAAGAAGAAGAAGAAAAAGAAGGCAAAGTAGTAGTAGTAGTAGTAGAAGAAGAAGAGGAAGAGGAAGGGGACGATGAAGAGACAGAAGAAGAAGAAGAAAAAGAAGAAAAAGAAGAAGATGATGAAGAAGAAGAGCAACAAGGAGAAGAGAACAAGAAGAAGGAGAAGAAGAAGAATAAGAGAAAGAAGGAGGAGAAGAAGAAGTAGTAGAAGGAGAAATAGAAGAAGGACAAAAGGGAGGAGAAGAAGAGAAAATAGAAAAAAAAGAAATAAAAGAGGAAGAAGAATAAGAACAAGAGTGAGAAGAAGAAGGAGAAGAAGAAAAAGAAAAATAAAGTAGAAGAAGAAGAGCAAGAAGAACAGGAAGAAGAAGAAGAAGGGGAAGAGGAAAAAGAAGAAGATGAAGAAGAAGAAGTAAAATAATTATAACCATCGTAATAATAATAAGAAGAAAAAGAAAAGAAGAAGAAGAAGAAGAAGAAGATGAAGAAGAGGAAGAAGAAGAAGAAGATGAGGAAGAAGAAGAGGAAGAAGAAGAAAAAGAAGAAAAAAAGTAGAAAGATTAAGAAATAAGAAAGATGAAAGAAGAAAGGAGAAGGAAGAAAGAAGATGGGAGAAGGCGAAAAGACAACGAAGAAGGAAGAAGGAAAAAGAAGGAAGAAGGAAGAAACAAGAAGGAAGAAGGAATAAGGAAGATTGAATATAGAAGAAGGAAGAAGGAAGAAGTGGTAGAAGAAGAAAAAGAGAAAGAGGAAAAGGAAGAGGAAGTGAAAGAGGAAGAGGTTGCAGAAGACGAAGAGGAAGGGGAAGAAGAAGGAGAAAGGGAATAAGAAGTAGAAGAAGATAAGGAAGAAGAACAAAAAGAAGAAAAAGAAGAGAAAGAAGAAGAAGAACAACAACAAGAAGAAGAAAAGAAGAAGAAGAAGAAGGAGAGGAATAAGAAGTTGATGAAGATGATGACGAAGAAGAAGTGGAAAAAGAAGACATGGAAGAAGAAGAAGAAAGAGAGAAGTGGAGGTAGAAGAAGACAAAGAAGAAGAAGAAGGTGAGGAAGGAGAGGAAATAGAAGATGATGAAGAAGAAAAAGAGGAAGAAGATCAAGAAGTAGAAGAGGAGAGCAAGAAGAAGAAGACAAAAAGAAGAAGTAGTATAAGAGGAAGAAGAAGAAGAAAAAGACGAAGAAGAAGAAGAAGGAGAATGAGAAAAAGGGGAAGGAGTAGTTGAAGAAGAAGAAGAAAAAAAAGAGGAGGAAGAAGAAGAAGAAGTAATAGTAGTAGAAGAAGAAGAAGAAAAGAAAGAACAAGAAGAAGAGTAAAAGAAGAATAACAAGTGGAAGAGGAGGAAGAAGAAGTAGAACAAGAAAGAGGAAAGAAAAAAGTAGGCAGAAAGAAGATGGAAGAAAGAAGAAGGAAGAAGGATGTAAGAAGAAAATGAAGATGAAAAAATAGAAGAAGAAGAAGAAGAAGAAGAAGAAGAAGAAAAAGAAGACGAAGAAGTGGAAGAGGAAGACAAAGAGGAAGAGAAGAATGCAGAAGAAGATTAAGGGCAAGGGGAAGAAGAAGAAGAAGAGGAACAAGATGATGATGAAGAAGAAGATGAAGAAGATGAAGAAGTAGTAGAAGAAGATGAAGAACAAGAAGAAGAAGATGAAGAAGAAGACGAAGAAGAAGAAGAAGAAAATGAAGACGAAGAAGAAAAAGAAGAAGATGATAAGGAAGAAGAGGAATAAGAAGAAGAAGGAGAAGGAGAAGGAAAAGAAGAAGATGAAGAAGAAGAGGAGGAGAAAGAAGAATGAGAAGAAGAAGAAGAAGTGGAGAAGAAGAAATAGAAGACAAAGAAGAAGAAGAAGGCGAAGAAGAAGAAGAAGAAAAAGAAGAAAATAAAGAGGAAATTGAAGAAGAAGAAGAAGTCAAAGAAGTAGAAGAAGAGATGAAGAAGAAGAAGTAGACAAAGAAGAGCAAGTTGTAGAAAAAGAAGGAACAAAGGAAGTAAAAGAAGAAGAAGAAGAAGAAGAAGAAGAAGAACAACATGAAAATGAAGTAGAAGAGGAAGAAGAAGAAGAAGAAGAGTAGTAAGAAGAACAGGAAGGAGAAGAAGAAGTAGAAGAAAAAAAGGACGAATAGGAAGAAGAAAAGGAAGAAGAAGAAGTAGAAGAAGAAGAAGAAGAAGAGGAAGATGAATAAGAAGGAGACGAAGAAGAAGAAGAGGAGGAAGAAAAAGGAAAAGAGGAAGAAGAGGAAGAAGAAAAAGAAGACAGAATAAAAAGAGGATGACGAGGAAGAAGAAGAAGAAGAGGAGGAGGAAGATGAGAAAGCATAAAAAGAAGAACAAGAAGAGGATAAGGTAGCAGAAAAAGGATAAGAGAAAGGACAAGAAGAGAAAGATGAAGAAGAAGAAGAAGAAGAAGAAGAAGAAGACAGATCATAGAGTAGTGGGCGATGCCCTAATGATTAGGAATTAGGTGTTAGGTATTGGGGATAACGCATTAGGGAGGGAGGGATTCAGATTTATTGATTAAGGTTTATGGATAAAGGGTTAGGGTTTAGGGATTAGGGATTTGGGATTCATAATAAGGAATAAGTGTTAGGGTTTGGACATTAGGGATTAGGTAATAGGGATTTGGGAAAAAAATTTAGAATTTGATATAAGGGATTAGATTATGGATTAGGGATTAGAAATGAGGGATTAAAAGATTTAGGATTTAGTAATAGGTATTAGGGTTTAAGGATTAAGGTTTTTGGATTATCTATGAGGGATTAGAGATTAGAAATTTTGGATTAGGAATTCAAGACAAGTATTAGGGATTAGAGATTAGGGATTATGGATTAAGGATTAGGGGTTAAGAATTTGAGATTAGGGATTAGGTATTAAGATTAGGGATAATGAATTAAGGATTAAGTATTAGGGAGAAAGAAGAAGGAGAAGGATAAGAGCAAGAAGAAGACGAATAGAGAGATGGTAAAGTAGTAGTAATAGAAGAAGAAAAAGAGAAAGAAGGGGAAGACGAAGAGGAAAAAGTAGAGGAAGACGAAAAAGAAGAAAAACAAGTAGAGGAAGAAGAAGAGGAAGAACGGAAAGAAGAAGAAGACAAAGAAGAAGATGAAGAAGAAGAAGAAGAAGAAGAGGAAAAAGAAGAAGAGAAAGAAAAAAATGACGTAGAATAATAATAAAAATAAGTGGAAGAAGAAGAAGAAGAACCAGAAGGAGAAGAAGAAGAGGAAGTAAAAAATGAAGAAGATGAATAAGATGGAGATGAGAAAGAAGAAGAAAAAGAAGAAGTAGAATGAAGAAGAAAGAAGAAAGATGAAAGAAGTGAGAAGAAGAAAGAAAGAAGTTGAATGAAGGAAGAAAGAAGAAAGAACATGGAAGTAGGAAAAGGAAGAAGGAAGAAGGAAGAAATAAGGAAAAAGGAACAAGGAAAATGGAAGATAGAAGAAGGAAGAAGAAGAAGAAGAAGAAGAAGAAGAAGAGGAAGAAGAAGAAGAGGAAGAGGAAAAGTAAGAGGAAGTGAAAGAGGAATTTGTAGGAGAAGACAAAGAGGATGGCGAAGAAGAAGGAGAAAACGAAGAAGAAGATGATGAAGAAGAAGAAGAATAGCAAGAAGAGGAAGAAGAAGATCATGACGATGATGAGGAAGAAGTACAAGAAGAAGATGAAGAAGAAAAAGAAAAAGAAAAAGTAGAAGAGGAATGAGAAGAAGTTGATGAAGAAGAAGAAAAAGTGGAAAAAGAAGACAAGGAAAAAGAAGAAGAAGAAGGGAAGAGGAAGTAGAAGAAGCCAAAGAAGAAGAAGAAGAAGAAGAAGAAGAGGTGAAGGAATAGGAAGAAGAAGAAGAAGAAGAAGATGAAGAAGTAGAAGAAGTGAGGAAGAAGAACAAGAAGAAGATGAAGAAGAAGAAGAAGAAGGAGAAGAAGAAGAAGAAAAAGTAGTAGAAGAAGCAGAATGAGAATAAGAAGAAGAGGAAGAAATAAAAGATGAAGAAGAAGAAAAAGAGGAGGAAGAAGAAGATCATGAAGAAGAAGAAGAAGAAGAAGAAAAGGAAAAATAAGAAGAAGAGAAGAAGAAGGAGAAGATGAAGAAGAAGAAGCAGAAGAAGAAGAAGAAGAATAAGAAGAGAAAGAAGAAGATGAAGAGGAAGAAGAAGAAGTAGTTGTAGTAGTAGTACAAGAAGAAGAAGAAGAAGAAGAAGAATGGGAAGAGGAAGAAAAGAAGAAGAGAAGGAGAAGTTGAAGAAGAAGAAGAAGATGATGAAGAAAAAGAACAAGAAGAAGATGAAAAAGAGGAACAGTAAGAAGAAGAAGAAGAAGAAAAAGAAGAAGAAAAAGAAACAAGAAGAAAGAAGAAAGGAAAGAAAGGAATAGAGAAGATAGAAGAAAGAAGAAAGAAGAAGGAAAGAGGAAGAAGATGATGAAGGAGAGGAAGTGGAAGAGGAGGTAGAAGAAGATAAGGAGAAGGGGACGAAGAAGAAGAAGGGGATGAAGAGGATGAAGAAGAATAAGAAGAAGAAGAAGAAGAAGAAGATGATGATGATGATGATGATGAAGGAGAAGAAGAATAAAATAAAGAAGAAGAAGAAGAAGAAGAAGGGGAAGAAGAGGAGGAGGAAGAAGAAAAATAAGACAATGATTAAGAAGAGGAAGTGGAGGAGGAGGAGGAAGAAGAAGAGGAAGATGAGGAAATATAGGAAGAACAAAAAGAAGAGGACAAGGTAGAAGATAAAGGAAAAGAGAAAGAACAAGAAGTGAATGAAGAGGAAGAAGAAGTGGAAGACAGATTATAGAGTAATGGGTGACGTCATATTGATTAGGAATTAGTTATTAGGATTGGGGATAACGCGTTTGGGAGGGATGGTTCGGATTTATCGATTAGGGATTAAGGATAAATAATTAGGGTTTATGGATTTGTGATTCGCGATTAAGAATTTGGAATAAAGCTTAGGGTTTAGATTAGGGATTAGGTAGTAGGGATTTGGGGGAAAAGAATAGGAATTAGGTATTAGGGATTAGATTATGGATTAGGGATTGAAAATAAGGGATTGAAAGGTTAAGGATTTAGTATCAGTATTAGGGATTATGGATTAAGGTTTTGAGATTATTTATTAGGGATTAGAGATTAGAGATTTCAGATTCAAAATTCAAGAAAAGGATTTGAAATTAGAGATTAGGGATTATGGATTAAGGAATAGGGATTAAGAATTTGAGATTAGGGATTAAGAATTAGAGATTGAGGATTAGGAATTAAGGGTTAACTATTAGGGAGAAAGAAGAATGAGAAGGATAAGAGAAAGAAGAAGACAAAGAAAAAGAAGGTAAAGTAGTAGTAGTAGAAGAAGAAGAAGAAGATGATGAAGAAGAAGGGGAAGTCGAAGAGGAAAAATAAGTAGAAGAAGAAGAAGAATATGAAGTAAACAAAGAAGAAAAAGAAGAAGAAGAAGAAGAAGAATAAGAAGAAGAGAAAAAAGAAGAAGTGGAAGAGGAAGAAGACATAGAATAATAATAATACTAAAAATAATAATAAGAGGAAAAAGAAGAAGAAGAAGAACCAGAGGAAGATGAAGAAAAGGAAGATGAAGAAGAAGATGAGGAAGTAAAAAATGAACAAGAAGAATAAGATGAAGATGAGGAAGAAGAAGAAAAAGAAGTAGAAAGGTGAAAGAAGTGAGAAGAAGTAAGAAAGAAGAAGGAAGAAGGAAGAAGGAAAAGAAAATAGGAAGAAGGAAGAAATAAGGAAGAAGGAATAAGGAAGATGGAAGATAGAAAAAGGAAGAAGATGAGGAAGAAAAAGTAGAAGAAGAAGAACAAGAAAAGGAAGAGGAAAAGGAAGGGGAAGAGAAAGAGGAAGAGGTAGGAGAAGAAGAAGAGAAAGGGGAAGAAGAAGAAGAAAAGGAAGAAGAAGAAGAGGAGGAGAAAAAAGAGGAAGATGAAGAAGAAGAAGACGATGAGGAAGAAGAATAAGACGACGAAGAAGAAAAAGAAGAAGAAGAAGAAGAAGAAGTAGTAGTAGAGGAATGATAAGAAGTTCATCATAAAGAAGAAGAAGTGGAAAAAGAAGACTAGGAAGAATAAAAAGAAGAAGAAGAAGAAGAGAAGAGGAAGTAGAAGAAGAGAAAGAAGAAGAAGAAGAAGAAGAAAAAGAGGATGAAGAGGAAATCAAAGAAGAAGAAGAAGAAGAAGATGAAGTAGAAGAAGTTAGAAAGAAGAACAAGAAGAAGATGAAGAAGAAGAAAAAGAAGAAAAAGTAGTAGAAGAAGAAGAATGAGAATAAGAATAATTGAAAGAAATAAAAAAAGAAGAACAAGAAAAAGAGGAGGAAGAAAAAGATGACGAAGAGGAAGAAGAAGAAGAATAAGAAGAAGAAGAAGAAAAGAAAGAATTAGAGGAAGACAAGAAGAAGGAGACGAAGAAGAAGAAGCAGAAGAAGAAGAAGAAGAAGAAAAAGCAGAAGAAGAAAAAGAAGAGTAAGAAGAGGAAGAAGAAGAACAAAAAGAAGAAGTAGTAGTAGTAGTAGTTGAAGAAGAAGAAGAAGAAGAAAAGTGGGAAAGGAAGTAGAAGAAGAAGAAAAAAATGAAGAAGAAAAGAAGGAGAAGGTGATGAAGAAAAAGAAGAAGAAAAAGAAGCAAAAGAAAATGAAGAAGAGGAACAGCAAGAAGAAAAGGAAGGGAAAGAAGAAGAAGATGATGAAGAAGAAGAAGAAGAAGAAGAAGAAGAAGAAGAAGAAAGAAGAAGAAAGAGGAAAGAAAAAAGGAAGAGAGATGATGGAAGAAGGAAGAAGGAAGAAGATGACAAAGTAGAAGAAGAAGAAGAAGAAGGAGAGGAAGAGGAAGAGGAGTTTGAAGAATATAAGGGGAAGGGGAATAAGAAGAAGAAGATGAGGACGAAGACCATGAAAAAAAAGAAGAAGAAGATGAAGAAGAACATGAACAAGAATAAAATGAAGAAGAAGAAAAAGAAGAAGAGGAAGAACAAGAACAAGAGGAAGAAGAAGAAAAGGAATAAGAAGAAGAAGAAGAAGTGGAACAAGAAGAGGTGGAGGAATTGGAAAAAGAAGAAGAAGAAGAAGATAATAAAGAAGAAGATGAAGAAGAAAAAGATTATGATGAAGAGGAAACCAAAGAAGAAGGTAAAGAAGAAGAAATCAAAGATGTAAAAGAAGAAGAACAAAAGCAACAAGTAGTAGAAGAAGAAGTAATAGAAGAAGAAGAAAAAGAAGAAGATGAAAAAGGAGAAGTAGAGATGGAGGAGGAAGAAGAAAAAGAATAACAAGAACAAGGAAAAGTAGAAGAAGAATTGTGAGATGAAGAACAGGAGGAGAAGAAGTAGAAGATGAAGGGGAAGAAGAAGAAGAAGAAGAGGAGGAAGAAGAAGAAGATGGAGAAGACAAGAAGAAGAAGAAGAAGTGGAGGATGAAGAATAAGAAGGACTGATAGAAGAAGCGAAAGAGGAAGAAGAAGAAGAGGAGGAACAAGAGAAGGAGGAAGAAGAAAAAGAAGAAGAATAAGAAGAGAAAAAGGAGTAGGGA
This sequence comes from Vanilla planifolia, assembly GCA_023846275.1. Classification (NCBI taxonomy): domain Eukaryota; kingdom Viridiplantae; phylum Streptophyta; class Magnoliopsida; order Asparagales; family Orchidaceae; genus Vanilla; species Vanilla planifolia. The sequence continues at coordinate 21,194 of JAIUJO010002344.1, forward strand.
GAAGAAGAAGAAGAGAAAGTAGGAGATGAAGAAGAGGAAGATGAAGAAGAATAGGAAGACGAAGAAGAAGAGGGTAAGGAAGAAGAAAAGGAAGAAGAGAAAGAAGGATAAGAGGAAGAAGAAGAAGAAGAAAAAGATAGATTGTAGAGTTGTGGGCGATGGCTTAAAGATTAAGAATTAGATATTAGTGATTAAGGATTAGAGATTAGGGTTTATGGATGAAAGATTTGGGATTAAGAATTAGTAATTAAGTTAGGGTTTAGGGATTAAGGATTTGGTAATAGGGATTTGAAAATAAGGATTTGAAATACTATAATAGGGATCAGATTAGTGATTAAGGTTTAAAGATTGGAAATAAAGGATTTATGGATTAATGATTAAGTACTAAGTATTAGGGATAATGGATTAAAGTTTTGGGATTATGAATTATGGGGGATGAGAGATTAGAGATTTTTAGATAACGAATTCAAGACAAGGAGTAGAGATTAGAGATTAGGGATTATGAACGAAGGATTAAGAATTTGGAATTAGAGATTACAGATTACCTATTAAAGATTAAGGGGTAGGAATTAAGGATTAAGTATTAGAAAGAAAGAAGAAGATGAAAAAGAGGATGAACCAGGGGAAGATGAAGAGGAAAAAGTAGTAAAAGAAGAAGAAGAAAATGATGAAAATGAAGAAGAAGAACAAGAAGAAGAGAAGAAGAAAAGAAGAAGAAGAAGAAGAAGAAGAAGAAGTAGAAGAGGAAGAAGAAAAAGAAGAAGAACAAGAACAAGAAGGAGATGAAGAAGACGAAGTAGAAGAATAAGAACTAGAAGAAGAATAATAATAAGAACAAGAAAGTGAAGAATAAGAAGAAGAAGAAAAAACAAAAAAAAGTACAAGAAGAAGGAGAAGAACAAGAAGAAGATGTAGAATAATAATAATAATAATAACAACAATAATAAGAGGAGGAAAAAGAAGAAGAACAAGAAGAAGAAGAAGAAGAAGAAGAAGAAGAAGAAGAGGAAGAAGAAGAAGAAGAAGAAGAAGAAGCTGAGGTAGATGAGGAAGAAGAAGAAGAAGAGGAAGATAAGGAAGATGAAGAAAAAAAAGAACTTGTAAAAAGATGAAGAAAGAAGAAAGAAGGGAGAAGAAAGAAGAAGGAAGAAAGAAAATAGGCAAAGAAAGATAGAAGGAAGAAGGAAGAGGGAAAAGGAAGATGGAAGATGGAAAAAATAAGAAGGGAGAAGTCATAAGGAAGTTGGAAGATAGAAGAAGGAAGAAGATGATGAAGAAGAAGAAGAAGAGGAGGAGGAAGAAGAAGAGGAAGAGGAAAAGGAAGAGGAAGATAAAGAGGAAGAGGTAGAAGTAGATGAAGGGGGAGGGGAAGGGGAAGAAGAAGAAGAAAGGGAAGAAGAAGAAGAAGAAGAAGAAGAAGAGGAAAAAGAACAAGAAGAAGAAAATGATGATGAAGAAGAAGAAGAAGAAGAAGATGAGGAAGAAGCACAAGAAGAAGAAGAAGAAGAAAAAGAAAAGAATAAGAAGAAGTAAAAGAAAATTAAGATGTTGATGAAGAAGAAGAAGAAGAAGTGGAAAAAGAGTCAAAGAAGAAGAAGAAGAAGAGAAGAGGAAGTAAAAGAGACAAAGAAGAAGAAGGAGAAGAAGAAGAAGAAGAAGAAGAAGAAGAAGAAGAGGAAATAGAAGAAGAAGATGAAGAAGAAGAGGAGAGGAAGTGGAAGAAGATAAAGAAGAAGAAGAAGTAGAAGAAGAAGAGGAAGTAATGGAAAAAGAAGACAACATGAAGAAGAAGAACCAGAAGAAGAAGAAGATGAAGAAGTGGAAGAAGAGCGAAAGAAGAAGAAGAAGATGAAGAAGAAGAATAAGTAGAAGAAGGAGAGGAACTAGAAGAAGAGGAAGAAGAAGACAAGGAGGAAGAAAAAGAAGAAGGAGAATAAGAAGAACTGAAAGAAGTAAAAGAAGAAGAAGAAGAAGAGGAAGAAGAAGAAAAAGAGGAGAAGAAGAAGATGTAGAAGAAGAAGAAGAAGAAGCAGAAGAAGAACAAGAAGAAGAAGAAGAAGAAAAGGAAGAACAAGAAGGGAAGAAGAAGAAGAAGAAGAAGAAGAAGAAGAAGTAGAAGAACAAGAAGAAGAAGAAGAAGGAGAAGAAGCAAAAGAAGAAGTAGAAGAATAAGAAGGGGAAGATGAAGAAGAAGTACTAGAAGAAGTAGAAGAGAAATAAGAAGAAGAAGGGGAAGAGGAAGAAGAAGAAGAATAAAGAAGAGGAAGAGAAGAAGGGGAAGATGAAGAAGTAGTAGAAGATGAAAGAAAAGAAGAAGAAGAAATAGAAGAAGAGAAGAAAGAAGAAGGAGAAGAAGAAGAAGAAGAAGGGAAAAAAGAAGAAGAACAAAAAGAAAAAGTAGAAGAGGAAGAAGAAGAACAGCAACAAGAAGAAGAAGAAGAAGTAAAAGATTGAAGAAGAAAGAGGAAAGAAGAAAGAAGAAGAAAGATAGAAGATGGAAGAAGGAAAAAAGAAGAAATAAGAAGGAAGAAGGAAGAAGATGAAGAAGAAATAAAAGAAGAAGATGGAGAAAAAGTTGAAGACAAAGAAGAGGAAGAGGAAGAAAAGGTGGTAGAAGAAGACGAAGAGGAAGGGTAAAAAGAAGAAGAGAAAGAAGATGACAAAGAAGAAGAAGAAGAAGAAGAAGATGTTGATGATCATGATGATGAAGAAGAAGAAGAAGAAGAAGATGAATAAGAAGAAGAAAAAGAAGAAGAAGATGAGAAAGAAGAGGAATATGAGGAAGATGAAGGAGAAGTGGAAGAAGATGGGGAGGAGGAGGAGGAAGAAGAAGAAGAAGAAGAAGAGGAAGAGAAGAAGACGAAAAAAAGACAAAGAGGAAGAAGAAGTAGATGACAATGATGATGAAGAGGAAGCCAAACATGAACAAGAAGAAGAAGTAGAAGTCAAAGAAGTAGAAGAATAGGTGAAGAAGAAGAAGAAAAAGAAGAAGTAGAACATGTAGTAGAAGAAGAAGAAGCAAAAGAGAAGAATAACAAGAAAAATAGGATGAAGTAGTAGAGTTGCAGAAGAACAAGAAGAAGAAGTAGAAGATAGTGAAGAAAGTGGAAGACAAAAGTAAGAAAGAAGAAATGAGAAGGATTAAGAAGAAAGAAGAAGAAGGAAGAAAGCAGAAAGAAGAAAAGAGGAAGAAGAAAGAAGAAAAAAGAAAGAAGAAAGAAGAAGTAACAAGGAAGAAGGAAGAAGAAAGAAGTAAGAAGGAAGAAGGAAGATGAAAGAAGCAAGATTATAGAAGGAAGAAAGAAGGAAGGAGGAAAGAATAAGGAAGAGGGAAGAGGGAAGAAAAAGTAAGAAAGAAGAAAGAATAAAGAAGAAAGAAGAACAGAGAAAGAAGAAGAAGAAGAAGAAGAAGAAGATGATGATGAAGGAGAGGGAGAAGAAGAAAGAAAAGGAAGCAGAGTAGAACAAGATGGAGGTGTAGAATATGGTGAAGGAAAAGGAGAAGGAGAACAAGACAGAGAAGGAGGAGGACAAGAAGAAGAACACGAGAAAGAAGGAGAGGAAGAAAAATAAAAGGAAGAAGGAGAAGAAGTAAAAGATGAAGAAGAAGAAGAAGAAGAACAAGAAAAGGAAGAAGAAGTAGAATATGAGCAAGCAGTAAAAGAAGAAGAAGAAGAATAAGAAGAAGATGACGAAGAAGAAGAAGTAGAGGAAGAATAAAATGGGAAGAAGATGAAGGAGAAGAAGAAGAAGGGGAAGAAGAAGAAGAAGGGGAAGAAGAAGAAGAAGAAGAAGAAGATGATGAGAAAGATAAGGAAGACTAGTAAAGGAGAAAGAAGAAGAGGAAGATGAGGATGAAGAGGAAGAAAAAAGAAGATCACAAAGAAGAAGAGTAAGAAGAAGAAGAAGGAGGGAAGAAGAAAAAGAGCAAGATGAGGAAGAAGAGGAGGAATTTGAAGAAGGGCAAAGAGAAGAAAAAGAAGAGTATACTGAAGGAAAAGAGGAAAAAGCTCAAGCAAAAGGAAGAGTAGAAGAAGAAGAAAAAAAAAAATAGTAGAGAAAGAAGAAGAAGAAGACGATCATGAAGCGGAAGAAGAAGCAGAATATGAAGAAGGAAATGTAGAAGTAGGAGAAGAAGAGGAAGTAGAAGATGAAGAAATAGAAGAAGAAGAAGAAGAAGAAGAAGAAGAAGAAGAAGAAGAAGAAGAAGAGGAAGAAGAAGAAGTAGAAGAAGAAGGAGAAGTAGAAGAGGAATAAGAAGATGATGAAGAAGAAGAATGAAAAGAAGTAACAAGAGAAGAAGAAGTGTAAGAAGTGGAATAGGAAGGAGAAGAGGAATAAGAAAGAATTATGGATTATGGATTAGTGATTCGAGTCAAGGTTTATAAATTAGGGATTAGGTAAAATGTATTTGGGAATTAGGGTTAAGATTTAATGAATAGGGATCAGATTAGCGATCAGAAATTAGGAGTTGTTGATTAAGCGATTAATGATTACATATTAGGGATTAAGGATTAAGGATTACGGTTTAAGGATTGGGGTTTAGGGATTAAGAATTAGGAATTAGAGATTAAGAATTAGGTATTGAAAATTAAGGTTTAAGGATTAGGCATTAGGGAATAAGGATTTTTTATTAGGGTTTAAGAATTAGAGATTAAGGATTAAGGATTATGGATAAGGGATGGATTAAAGATTAAATTTTAAGGATTAGTTAATAGGGATTAAGGATTTTATAATGGGGATTAGCAATTAGAGATTAGGGACTAGGGATTTGGGATTATATATTAGGTTTTATGGATAAGGGTATTTGGGATTGTGGTTTCGAGAAAAAGAAGAAGAATGAGAAGAAGAAGAAGATGGAGAAGAAGAAGAAGAAGAAGAAGAAGAAGACGATTATGAAAGATGAAGAAAAAGAAAGAAAGAAGGAGAAAGAAAGAAGAAGAAATAAGGAAGAAGAAAAAAGAAGAAGAAAGAAGAAAAAAGAAGAAAGAAGAAAGAAGAAAAAAGATAGAGAAAAGAAGAAAAAAGAAAAAAAGAAGGAAGAATGAAGAGGGAAGAAGAAAGAAGTGAGAAGCAAGAAGGAAGAGCAAGGTGTTAGAAGGAAGAAGGAACAAAGAAGAAGGAAGCAAGATGGAAAAAGAAAGAAAGAAAAAAGAAGAATATATAAGAAAGAAGAAAGAAAAAAAGAAGAAAGAAAGAAGAAAGAAGAAAGAAAGAAGTACAAGAAAAAGAAGGAGAAGGAAAAGGAGGAAGAGGAGAACAAGAAGGAGGTGTAAGAGAAGGATAAGGAGAAGAAGAAGAAGAGAAAGAAATAGAGAAAGAAGAATTGGTGATAAGGTTCAGGGATTTGGGATTCCAAATTAAGTATTGAGAATTATTGTTAGGGTTTAGGGATTAGTGATTAGGGAATAGATATTTGGGAATAAGGATTAAGAATTAGGTATTAGGTATTAGAGATTAGGGATTAAGGTTTAACTATTAAGGATTAGGAATTATGGATTAGGGTTTAGGGATTATGAATTCAACATTTTCATCTTCTTCTCTTCTCCTCCTCCTCCATCTTTAACATCTTCCACTACTTCTTCTTCTTCTTCTCCTTCTTCTTCCTCTACTTCCTCTTCTCCTTCTCCTTCTTTTCTTTCACTTACTCTTTTTGTTCTTCTTCTTGTTCTCCATCTTGTTCTTCTTTTTATTTCATCTTCTTCTTCTCCTCATCTTCCTCTTCTTATTCTTCTTCTTTTTCTTCTTCCTTATTTTCCTCTCCTCCTTCTTCTTCTTCCTCTTCCTCTTCATTAACTTCTTCTTATATATCTTCTTCTTCTTCTTCTTCTTCTTCTTCTTCTTCTTCTTCTTCTTTTTCCTTCATCATCTTCCACTTCTTTTTCTTGGTCTTCTTCTCCTTTTCCTACTCTTTTTCTTCTAATTCTTCTTATTCGTATTCTTCTTCTTCTTCTTCTCGTTCTTCTTTTTCTTCTTTTTCTTCTTCTCTTCTCTTCTTCTTCTCCTCCTCCTCCTCCTTCTTCTTTCCCTTCCTCTTCTTTTTCTTTTGCCTCATATTCTCCTTCTTCTTCTTCTTTTTCTTCTCCTTCTTATTCTTCTTCTCCTTCCTATTCTTCTTCTCCTTCTTATTCTTCTTCCTCTACTTCTTCTTCTTCTTCTTCTTATTCTTCTTCTTCTTTTTCTACTTCTCCTCCTTGTTCTTCTTCTTCTTCTTGTCTTTTTTTTTTAAAACTTCTTCTTCTTCCTCTTCTTCCTCTTCTTCTTCTTCTTCTTCTTCTTCTTCTTCTTCTTGTCTCACTTCTTCCTC
>JAIUJO010002344.1:32500-35000 GCA_023846275.1 Vanilla planifolia
TCTCCTTCTTCTCCTACTTCTTCATCATCTTCTTCTTCTTAATCTTCTTCTTCTCCTCCTACTTCTTCTCTTTCTTGATTTTCTTCTTCTCCTTCTATTTCTTCCCCTATATCTTTTTCTTCTTCTTCATTTTCATTTTGCTTCTTATTGTTACGATTCTTCTACTAGATCTTCTTCTTCTTCTTCTTATTCTTTTTCCTCCTTTTTCTTCCTCTTCTTCTTTTTCTTCTTCTTCCATTTCTTCTTCTTCTTCTTCTTCTTCCCTTTCTTCTTCTTTGTCTTCTTCTACTTCTTCTTCTTCTTCTCCCTCTTCTTCTTCTTCTTCTTTATCTTCTTATTCATCTTCTTCTTCATCTCCTCCTTCACCTTCACCTTCTTCTTCTTCTCCTTCTTCTCCTTCTCCTTCTTTTCCTTCTTCACTTTCTTTTTTTTCTTATTTTTCTTCTTCTACTTCTTCTTCTTCTTCTTCCTTTCTTGCTTCTTATTTTCCAACTTCTTCTTCTTCTTCTTCTTCTTCTTCTTCTTTTTACTTTTCTCCTTCTTCTCCTACTTCTTTTTCTTCTTCTTCTCCTTGCTTTCCTCCATCTTTTCGTTCTTCTTCTGCTCCTTCTTCTTCTTCTTCTCGATCTTCTTCTTCTTCTTCTTCTTCATCTTCTTCTTTTTCTCCTCCTCCTTCTGCTTCTATTCCTTCTTATCTTCTACTTCTTCTATTTCTTCTTTTTTTTCTTAATCATCATCTTCTTCTTCTTCTACTACTACTATTACTACTTCTTCTACTACTTTTTTCTTCTTCTTCTTCTTCTTCTTCTTATTCTTCTTCTTCATCATCATCTTCTTCATCTTTTTCTTATTCTTCTTCTTTATCTTCTTCTCTTTTCTACTTCTTTTTCTTATTCTTCTTCTTCTTCTTCTCCTTCTTTAGTCTTCTTCTCCTTTTCTTTTTCTTCTTTTTCTTCTTCATCATCTTCTTCATCTCCTTCTTTTTCATCTTCTCTTTTTTTTTTCTTCACCTTCATCTTCTTCTTCTTTTAGTTCTTCTTTTTCTACTTCTCTTATTTATTCGCTTTCTTCTTTTTCTTCTTCTCCATGCTTCTTCTTCTTCTTCATCTTCTTCTTCTTTTACTTGTTCTCCTTCTTCTTCTTCTTCTTCTTTTTCTTCTTCTTCTTCTTATTCTTCTTATACTTCATCTTCTTCTACTTCTTCTTCTGCCTCTTCCACTTTTTCTTCTTCTCCTCCTTGTTCTTCTTCTTCTTCTTCTTCTTATTCTCTAACTTATTATTTTTCTTCTTCTTTTTCTTCTCTTACCTCTCCTTCTTCTCCATCTTTTTCATCTTCTACTTCTTTTTCACATCTTCTGCTTCTTCTTATTCTTCTTCTTGTTCTACTCAATCTTCTTCATCATCATCATCTTCTTATTATTCTTCTTCTTCTTCTTCTACTGCTACTACTACTATTTTTTTCTTCTTCTTCTTATTCTTATTCTTCTCCTTCTTCTTCTACTTCTTCTTCTCCTTCGTTTCTTATTCTCCTACTTCATTTTCTTCTTCATTTTCTTCTTCTTCTTCAACATCATCTTCTCTTCCTCCACCTTCTTGTTCTTGTTCTTGTTCTTCTTCTTCTTCTTCTTCTCCTTCCCCTTCTCCATATTCTTCTTCTTCTTCTTCTTGTTCCGTTCCTTCTTCTCTGTCTTCTTCTTCTCCTTCTCCTACTTTTCCTTCTTCATCTTCTTCTTCTTCTTCTTCTTCTTCTCCTCCTCCTGCTTCTTCTCTTTCTTCATTTCCTTCTCCTTTTATTTCTTCTCCTACTTTTTTTCTTCGTCTCTTTCTTCTTCTTCATTTTTATTTTGCTTCTTATTGTAATGATTCTTCTACTAGATCTTCTTCTTCTTCTTCTTCTTCTTTTTCCTCCTCTATCTTCCCCTTTTTCTTCTTCTTCTTTTCTTTCTTCTTCTTCTCTGTCTTCTTCTTCTTCTTCTTCTACTTTTCCCTTTTCTTTTTCTTCTTCTTCTTCTTCTTCTTCATCTTCTCCTTCTCCTTCTTCATCTTCTTCTTCTCCTCCTTCTCCTTCTCTTTCTTTTCCTTCTTATCTTTCTTGTTTTTGTTATTCTTCTTCTTCTCCTGCTTCTTCTTCTTCCACTTTTGCTTCTTATTTTCCAACTTCTTCTTCTTCTTCTTGCTCTTCTTCTTCTCCTTCTTCTTCTTCTTTTTCTTCTTCTTCTTTTGCTTTCGCTTCTTCTCTTTCTTATTCTATTTCTTCTTCTTCTCCTTCTTGTTCTTCTTGTTCTTCTTCTTCTACTTCCTATTCTTCCCCTTCATCTCAATCCACTCCTTCTTCTCATTCTTCTTCTCTTTCTTCTTCTTCTTCTTCTTCTTCTCCTTCATCTTCTTCCTCTTCTCCTTCTTCTCCTTCGTCTTTTTCTTTTTCTTCGTCTTATTATTCTTCTTCTTCTTCTCCTCCTTTCTTCTTCCTCATCCTTCTTCTTCTTCGTCTTCACTTTCT
>JAIUJO010002344.1:37500-42500 GCA_023846275.1 Vanilla planifolia
CTTTTTCTTCTTCTTCATTTTCATTTTGCTTCTTATTGTTACGATTCTTCTACTAGATCTTCTTCTTCTTCTTCTTATTCTTTTTCCTCCTTTTTCTTCCTATTCTTCTTCTTCTTCTTCCTTTTCTTCTTCTTCTTTGTCTTCTTCTACTTCTTCTTCTTCTCCCTCTTCTTCTTCTTCTTCTTTATCTTCTTCTTCATCTCCTCCTTCACCTTCACCTTCTTCTTCTTCTCCTTCTTCTCCTTCTCCTTCTTTTCCTTCTTTACTTTCTTTTTTTTCTTATTTTTCTTCTTCTACTTCTTCTTCTTCTTCTTCCTTTCTTGCTTCTTTTTTTCCAACTTCTTCTTCTTCTTCTTCTTCTTCTTCTCCTTGCTTTCCTCCATCTTTTCGTTCTTCTTCTCCTCCTTCTTCTTCTTCTTCTCGATCTTCTTCTTCTTCTTCTTCTTCATCTTCTTCTTTTTCTCCTCCTCCTTCTTCTGCTTCTATTCCTTCTTATTCTTCTCCTTCTTCTATTTCTTCTTTTTCTTCTTAGTCATCTTCTTCTTCTTCTACTACTACTACTACTATTACTACTACTACTTTTTTTCCTCCATCTTCTTGTTCTTCTTTTTCTTCTTCTTCATCATTATCTTCTTCATCTTTTTCTTCTTCTTCTTCATCATCTTCTTCTCTTTTCTGCTTCTTTTTCTTATTCTTCTTCTTCTTCTTCTCCTTCTTTAGACTTCTTCTTTTTCTTTTTCTTCTTTTTCTTCTTCATCATCTTCTTCATCTCCTTCTTCTTTTTGATCTTCTCGTTTTTTTCCTCTTCATCTTCTTCTTCTTCTTCTTCTTCTTTTAGTTCTTCTTCTTCTTCTTTTAGTTCTTCTTTTTCTTATTCGCCTTCTTCTTTTCCTTCTTCTTCTTCTTCTTCTTCTTCTCCTTTCTACTTCTTCTTCTTCATCTTCTTCTTCTTTTACTTCTTCTCCTTCTTCTTCTTCATTTTATTCTTTTTCTTCTTCTTCTTCTTATTCTTCTTATACTTCTTCTTCTTCTTCTTCTTCTTCTTCTTCTTCTTCTACTTCTTCCACTTTTTTTTCTCCTCCTCCTTGTTCTTCTGGTTCTTCTTTTTCTTATTCTATAACTTATTCTTCTTCTTCTTCTTATTTTTCTTCTCTTCTCCTTCTTCTCCATCTTTTTCATCCTCTACTTCTTTTTCTCTTCTTCTACTTCTTCTTATTCTTCTTCTTGTCCTACTCATTCTTCTTCATCATCATCATCTTCTTCTTATTATTATTCTTCTTCTATTGCTACTACTACTATTTTTTCTTCTTCTTCTTCTTCTTATTCTTATTTTTCTCCTTCTTCTTCTTCTTCTACTTCTTCTTCTTCTCATTCTCTTCTTATTCTCCTACTTATTATTTTTCTTCTTCTTCTTCTTCATCATCTTCTCTTACTCCACCTTCTTGTTCTTGTTCTTGTTCTTCTTCTTCTTCTCCTTCCTCTTCTCCATATTCTTCTTCTTCTTCTTCTTCTTCCTTTGCTTCTTCTCTGTCTCCTTCTTCTCCTTCTTCTCCTACTTCTCCTTCTTCATCATCATCTTCTTCTTCTTCTTCTCCTTATCCTACTTCTTCTCTTTCTTCATTTCCTTCTCCTTTTATTTCTTCTCCTACTTTTTTTCTTCGTCTCTTTCTTCATCTTCATTTTTACTTTGCTTCTTATTGTAATGGTTCTTCTACTAGATCTTCTTCTTCTTCTTCTTCTTCTTCTTCTTTTTCCTCCTCTATCTTCCCCTTTTTCTTCTTCTTTTTCTCTGTCTTTTTCTTCTTCTTCTTCTTCTTTTCTCTCTTCTTTTTCTTCTTCTTCTTCTTCTTCTTCTTCGTCTTCTCCATCTCCTTCTTCACCTTCTTCTTCTCCTCCTTCTCCTTGTCCTTCTTTTCCTTCTTCTCTTTCTTGTTTTTCTTATTCTTCTTCTTCTCCTTCTTCTTCTTCCACTTTTGCTTCTTATTTTCCAACTTCTTCTTCTTCTTCTTCTTCTTTATCTCCTTCTTCACCTTCTTCTTCTATTTCTTCTTCTTCTCCTTACTTTCCTACTCCCTCTTCTTCTTGTTCTTTTTCTTCTCATCCTTCTTCCTCTCCACCTTCTTCTTCTTCATCTTCTTCATCTTCTACTAATTCTTCCACTTCTTCTATTTCTTCTTCTTCTTCTTCTTCTTCATCTTCTTCTTCTTCTGTTTCTTTTTCTTATTCTTCTTCTCCTTCTTGTCCTTCTCCTTCTTCTTCTTCTTCTTCCTCTTCTTCTTCTTCTTCTTTTCTCCTTCTTCTCCTTCTTCTTCTTGTCCTTCTTGTTCTTCTCCTTCTTCTCTTTCCTCTTTTTCTACTACTACTTCTTCTTCTTCTTCTTCATCATCTTCTTCTTGTTCTTTCCCTTCATCTTCTTCTTCCTCTTGTTCCACTTCCTCTTCTTGTTGTTGTTCTTCTTCTTCATTTTCTTCATCTATAACATTTCTTCTTCTTCATTCTCTTCTTCTTCTTATTCCTCTTCTTCTTCCTTTTCTTCATCTTCTTCTTCTTCTTCTTCTTTAGTCTTCTTCTTCTACTTCTTCTTCTTCTTCTTCTTCGTCTTCTTCTTCTGTTGCTTCTTCTTATTTTCATTCTTCTTCTTCCTATTCTTCTTCTTCTCCATCTTCTTCTTTGTCTTCTCTTTCCTTTTCTTCTTCTTTTTCTTCTTCTTCTTTTTCTTCTCCTTCTTCTCCTTCTTCTTCTTCCTCTTCTTCTTCTTCTTCTTCTTCTCCTTCTTCTTCTTCTTCCTCTTCTTCCAGTTCATCTTATTTTTCTTCATCATCATCATCATCTTCTTCTTTTATCTCATCTCCTTCTTATTCTTACTCTTCTTTTTCTTCTTTTTCTACTTTTCCTTTTCTTCTTCATCTTCTTCTTCTCATTCATCTATTACTTCTTCTTCTTCTTCTTCTTCTTCTTCTTCTTCTTCTTCTTCTTCTCCTTCTTCTTCTTGTTCTCCTTATCCTCCTTCTTCTTCTTCTTATTCTTCTTCTTCTTCTACTTCTTCTTGTTCATCTTCTTCTTTCACTTCTTCTCTTTCTTATTCTTCTCTATATTCTTATCCTTATTCTTCTTCTTCTTCTTCATCTTTTTCTCCCTCTTCTCCTTCGTCTTCTTCTTTCTTCTTCCTCTTCTTCTTCTTCTTCTTTTTGTTCTGCTTCTTCTTCTTTTTCCTCTTCTTCTTCTTCTCCTTCATTCATTTCTTATTATTGTTCCTCTTCTCCTTCTTGTTCTCCTTGTTCTCCTTCATTTTCTTCTTTTTCTTCTTCTTGTTGTTCCTTTTCTTCTTCTTCTTCTTGTCCTTCGTCTCGTTCTTCTTCTTTTCCTTCTTCTCTTTCTTCTTTTTCTTTGTATTCTTCTTCTTTTCTTCTTCTTCTTCCCTTTCTTCTATTGCTTCTCATTTTCCTTCTTCTCTTTCTCTTTCTTATTCTTCTTCTCCTTCTCCTTCATCTTCTTCTTCTTATTTTTCACCTACTTCTTCTTCTTCTACTTCTTCTTCTTCTTTTTCTTCTTTTCCTCCTTCTTCTTGTTCTTCTTCTTCTCCTCCTTCTCCTTCTCCACCTTCTTCTTCTTATTCTTTTTCTTCTTCTTCTTCTTCTTCCCCTTCTTCTTCTTTGATTCTTTTTCTTCTTGTTCTTGTTCTTGTTCTTCTTCTCTTTCTTCTCCTTATTCTTCTTCTCCTTATCTTTTTTTTTCTTCTTCTTCTTCCTATTCTTCTTCTTCTTCTTCTACTTCTTCTTCTTCTTCTTCTTCTTCTTCTTCTTCTTCTACTTCTCCTTCTTCTTCTTTTTCATGTTCTCCTTCTGCTTCTTCTCTTCCTTCTTTTTGTTATCCTTCTTCTTCTACTTCTTCTTTCTTGTTTTGCTTCTTGTAGTTCAACTTCTTCTTCTTCTTGTCCTCCTCCTCCTCCTTTTGCTCCTTCTTCTCCTCCTCCTTCTTCTACTTCTCCATCTTCTTCTTCTTCTTCTTCCTCTTCTTCTTCTTCTTCTTCTTCTACTACTACTACTTCATCTTTTTCTCCATCTTCTTCTTCCTCTTCTTCTTCTTCTTCTTCTTACTATTATTCTTATTCTTCTTCGTCCTCTTCTTCTTCTGCTTCTTCTTCTTCTTCTTTTTCTACTTCTTGCCCTTATTTTTCTTCTTCACTTACTTCTTCATCTCTTTCTACTTTTTCTTCTTCTCCTTCTTCTTCTACTTGATCATTTTTTTGCATCTTATTCTTTAGCTTCTTCTTCTGCTTCTTCATTTTCCTCACTTATCCCATCCCCCTCCTCTTCCCCCTCCTCTTCATTCTTCTTCTACTTCTTGTTGTTCTTCTTCTTCTACTACTACTACTACTTCTTCATCTTCTTCTTTTCCTCCTTCTCCTCCTTTTTCTTCTGTTCCTTCTTGTTCTTCTCCTTCTTTAATTTCTTCTTTTTCTTATTTTTCTTCTCCTACTACTACTACTAATGCTATTACTTCTTCTACTAGTTTTTCTTCTTCTTCTTCTTCATCATCTGCTTCTTCTTTTTCTTCTACTTCTTCTTCTTTCCTATTTCTGCTTCTTCTCCTTCTTATTATTTAGTCTTCTTCCCCTTCTTCTTCTTCTTCTTCAACTTCTTATACTCCTCCTTCTTCAACTTCGTCTTCTTATTCCTCTTCTTCTTCTTCTTCTTCTTCTTTTTCTTCTTCTTTTTCTTATTCTTTTTTTTCTTGTTCCCCTTTTTATTCCCCTTCTTCTTCTTCTTCTTCTTCTCCTTTCATCATCTTCTTCTTCTTCTCCTTCTCCTTTCATCATCTTCTTCTTCATCTTCTTCTTCTTCCACTTCTTCCTCTTCTTCTTCTTCTTTTTCTTCTTCTTTTGCTTCTTCTTCTTCCTCTTCTTCTTCATCTTCATCATCATCATCTTCATCTTCTTCTTATAGTTCTTCTTCTTCTTTTTCTTCTTCATCTTCTTCTTCTTCTACTTCTTCTACTTT
>JAIUJO010002344.1:52500-60000 GCA_023846275.1 Vanilla planifolia
AACTTCTTCTACTTCTTCTTCTTCTCTATCTTCTTCTTCTTCTTCTCCTTTTTTTCCCCTTCTTATTTGTTCTCTTCTTCTTCTTCTTCTTTTTCTTCTTCTTCTTCTTCTTCTTCTTGTTTCTCGTCTTCTTCTTCATCTTCCTCTCCTTCTACTCTTTTTCTCATTGTTGTTGTTCATCTTCTCCTACTACTTTTTTCTTTTTCTTCTACCTCTTCTTCTTCTTCTTCTCCTTCTTGCTCTTCTTCTTCTTCTTCTTCTTCTTCTACTCCTTCTACTGGTTCTTCAAATTCTTCTTCTTCTTCTCCTTCTTCTTCTTCTTATACTTCTTCTTTAGCTTCTTCTTACTCTTCTTCGTCTTATTATTATTATTATTATTATTATTATTATTATTATTATTATTATTATTATCACTATTATTATTGTTATTATTATTATTATTGTTGTTACTATAGTTATTGTTATTGTTATTCTTCTTCTAACTCTTCATCTTCTTCTTCATCTTCTCCTTCTTCTTCTTCTTCTCCTTCTACTTCTTTATCTTCTTCTTTTTCTTTTTCATCTTCTTGTCCTTCTTCTTCTTCTTCACATTCTTCTTCTTGTCCATCTTCTTCTACTTCTTCTTCTTCTTTTTCTTCTTCTTATTCTTCTTATGCTCCTCCTCCTCCTCCTTCTACTACTATTTTTACTTCATCTTCTTCTTCTTCTTTGCCTCCTCCTCCTCCTTCTTTTCCTCCTTCTTGTCCTTCATCTTCTTCTTGTCCTTCTTCTTCTTCCTCTTCTTCTTCATCATCTTCCTCTCATTCTGTTTCTTCTTCTTCTCCTTCTTCTCATTCTTCTTTTACTTCTTTCGCTTCTTCTTCTTCTCCATTTTCTTCTTCTTTTTCTTCTTTTATTCTTGTTATTTGTTTTTCATCTTCTCCTCCTCCTCCTTCTTCTTCTTCTTCCACATGTTCTTCGTCATCTTTTTCTTCTTCTTATTATTATTATTATTATTATTATTATTGTCATTATTATTCCACTTCTTTTACTTTTTCTTCTTCTCCATCTTCTTTCTCTTCTTCTTCTCCTTCTTTTTCTCCTTCATCATCTTATTCTTGTTCTTCCTCTTCTTCTTCTCCTCCTTCGTCATCTTCTTTTTCTTACACTTATTCTACTACTTCCTGTTGTTTTTCTTCCCCATCTTGTTCTTCTTCTTCTTCTTTGCCTTCTTCATCATCATCAACTTCCTTTTCTTCTTCTTCCTATTCTTCTACATCTTCATCATCTTCTTCTTCTTCTCCTTCATCATCTTCTTCTTCTTCTCCTTCTTCTTCTTCTTCTTCTTCCTCTTCTTCTTCTTCTTCTTCTCCCTCATCTTCTTTTCCTCCTTCCTCTTCTTCTTCTTCTTCTTCTTCTTCCACTTCTTCATCTTATTCTTCTTCTTCTCCTTCTTCATCTTCTCCTTCTTCTTCTTATTGTTATTATTATTATTATTATTATTATTATTAATCATCATCATCATCTACTTCTTCTTCCCCATCTTCTTCTTCTTCTTCTTCTTCTTCTTCTTCTCCTTGTTTTTCTTCTACTTCCTCTTCTTCTTCTTCTTCTTCTTCATTGTATTCTTCTTCTTCAAATTCTTTTTTTTCATTATCATCATTTTCTTTTTCCTTTTCTTCTTCTCCTCTTCTTCTTCTTTTTCTTCTTCTACTTCTTCTTCTTGTCTTACTTCTTCTCCTTCATCTTGTTCTTCTTCTTCTTCCTCTTCTCCTTCCTCCTCTCCTACTTCTTCTTTTCCTTCTTCCTCCTCATCCTCTTCTTCTTCTTCTTCGTCGTTATTTCCTTCTTCTACCTCTTCTTCTTCTTCTTCTTCTCCTTCTCCTTCTTCTTCGTTTCCTTCTTCTACCTCTTCTTCTTCTTCTTCTTCTTCCATTCCTAGTTCTACCTCTTCTTCTTCTTCTTCCTCTTCAGCTTCTTCACCTTCTACTTCTTCTTCTTCTTCTTCTTTCCCTTTTTCTTCTCTCTTCTTCTTCTCCTTCTTTTCTTCTTGTTCTTCTTATTCTTCTTCTACTCCTTCATCATCATCTTCTTCTTCTTCCACTTCACCTTCTTGTTCTTCTTCTTCTTCTTCTTCTTCTCCCTCGTATTCTCCAAGATAAACTTCTTCTTATTTTTTGATTTGTTCTTCTTTTTTTTCTTCTTCTTATTATCATTATTATAGTAATTATTCTTATTCTTCATCATCTTCTTCTTCTTATTCTTCTTCCCATCACCTTGTTCTTCATCTTCATCTTCTACTTCTACTTTTTCTTTTCATTCTTTTCCAACTTCTTCTTCTTCTTCTTCTTCTACTTCTCCTCCTTTTTCTTCAACTTCTCCTTCTTCTACTTCTTTGTCTTCTTTGTCTTCATTTACTTCCACTTCCTCTTCTTCATCATCAATTTCTTCCTCTTCTTCTTTTTCTTCTTTTTTTTCTTCTTCTTCTTATTCTTCTCCTCCTTCATCATCATCTTCTTATTCTTCTTCTTCTTATTCTTATTCTTATTCTTAATCTTGTTCTTCTACTTCTTCTAATTCCTCCCCATCTTCTTCTTCTTCGGCTTCATCTTCTCCTTCTTCTTCTTCTTATTGTTATTATTATTATTATTATTATTAATCATCATCATCATCTTCTTCTTCTTCCCCATCTTCTTCTTCTACTTCTACTTCTTCTTCTTCTTCTTCTTCTTCTTCTCCTCCTCCTCCTTGTTTTTCTTCTACTTCCCCTTCTTCTTCTTCTTCTTGTTCTTCATCGTATTGTTCTTCTTCTAATTCTCCTTTTTCATTATCATCATTTTCTTTTTCCTTTTCTTCTTCTTCCTCTTCTTCTTCTTCTTTTTCTTCTTCAACTTCTTCTTCTTGTCTTACTTCTTCTCCTTCATCTTGTTGTTCTTCTTCTTCCTCTTCTCCTTCCTCCTCTCCTACTTCTTCTTCTCCTTCTTCCTCCTCATCCTTTTCTCCTTCTTCTTCTTCGTTTCCTTCTTCTACCTCTTATTCTTCTTCTTCTTCTTTGTTTCCTTCTTTTGCCTCTTCTTCTTCTTCCTTTCCTACTTCTATCTCTTCTTCTTCTCCCTCCACTTCTTCTTCTTCACCTTCTCCTGCTTTTTCTTCTTCTTCTTTCCCTTTTTCTTCTCTTTTCTTCTTCTGTCTTCTTCTTCTCCTTCTTCTTTTTCTTCTTGTTCTTCTTCTTCTTCTTCTACTCCTTCATCATCATCTTCTTCTTCCAATACATCTTCTTCTTCTTCTTCTTGTTCTTCTTCTTCTCCCTCTTAATCTCAAACATCAACTTCTTCTTGTTTTTCCATTTGTTCTTCTTTTTTTTTCTTCTTCTTATTATCATTATTATCATTATTATCATTATTGTAGTAATTATTTTTATTCTTCATCATCTTCTTCTTCTTATTCTTCTTCCCATCATCTTGCTCTTCGTCTTCTTCTTCAACTTCTACTTCTTCTTTTTCTTCTTTTTCATCATCTTCTTCTTCTTCTTCTACTTCTCCTCCTTTTTCTTCAACTTCTCCTTCTTCTACTTCTTTGTCTTTTTTTTCTTCATTTACTTCCACTGCCTCTTCTTCATCATCAATTTCTTCCTCTTCATTTTTTTCTTCTTTTTTTTCTTCTTCTTCTTATTCTTCTCCTCCATCATCATCTTTTTATTCTTCTTCTTCTTCTTCTTCTTCTTATTCTTATTCTTAATATTGTTTTTCTACTTCTAATTCCTCCCCATCTTCTTCTTCTTCTTCTTCTTCCTGTTCTTCTTCTTCTTCTTCTTCTTCTTCTTCTTCTTCTTCTATTCTTCTTCTCCCTTTTCTTATTCTTCTTCTTCCTTATATTTCTTCTTCTTTTTCTTCTTCGCCTTCTTCTTCTTCTTCTTCTTCCTCTTCATCTTTTTGACCATCATCTTCTTCTTGTTCCTCTTCTTCTTCTTCTTCTAATTCTTCATTTTTTTCCTTCTTCTACATCTTCTTTTTCCTCTTTTTCTCCATCTTCTTCCGCTACTTCTTCGTTATCTTCTTCTTCCTCTTCTTCTTCTTATTCTCCTACTTCTTATTCTTATTCTTATTCTTCTTCCCCATCTTCATTTTTTCTTCTTCATCCTTATCTTCTAGTTCTTCTTTTGCTTCTTCTTCATCATCTTCTTCTTGTTATTATTATTCTCCTACTTCTTCTTATTCTTATTCTTCTTTCCCATCTTCATTTTTTCTTATTCATCCTTATCTTCTAGTTCTTCTTCTGCTTCTTCTTCATCATCTTCTTCTTCTTCATCTTTTCTTTTTCTTCTTCTTCTTTCTCTTCTTCTTCTTCTTCTTCTTCTTCTCCTTCTTCTTCCTCTTCTTATTCTTCTTTTTCTTTTTCTTCTTCTTCTTTTTCTACTACTTCTTCTTCTTCTTCTATCTTTTCTTCATCTTCTTCCCCTTCTTCATCTTCATCTTCATCATCATCATCTTCTTCTTCTTCTAATTCATCATCATCATCTCTTCTTCTTCTTCCTCATGTTTTTATTTTCCATCATCCTCTTCTACTTATTTTTCCTCTTCTTCTTCTTCTTCTTCTCCTTCTTCTTCTTCTTCTCCTTCTTGCTCTTCTTCTTATTATTATTATACTTATTTTTCATCATCTTCTTCTTCTTCATCTTCCAAATCTTCTTCCTCTTCTTCTTTAACTTCTACTTCTTCTTGTTGTTCCTCTTCATCTTCTTCTTCTTGTTCTTCTTCATTTTCTTCTTCTTCTACTTCTTCTACTTTTTCTTCTTCATCGTCATCTTCTACTTCAACTTTTTCTTCTTCTTCTTCTTCTTCTTCTTCTTTTTCTTCTTCTTCTTCTTCTTTTCCTCCATCTTTTCCTTCATCATCTTCTTCATGTTCTTCTTCTTCTTCTTCTTCTTCTATTTCTTATTCTTATTCTTACTCTTCTTCTACTACTTCTTCTTCTTCTTCAACTTCTTCTTCTGCTTCTTCTTCTTCTTTGCCTCCTCCTCCTCCATCTTATTCTTCTTCTTCTTCTTCTTCTTCTTCCTCTTCTTCTTCTGCTTCTTCTTCTTCGACTTAATCATCATCTTCTTCTTCTCCTTCTTCTTATTCTTCTACTTACTATTATTATTATTATTATTATTATTATTATTATTATTATTCTCCTTCTTCTTCCACATCTTTTTCTTATTCTTCCCCTTCATCTTTTTTTCCATCTTCTTCTTCTACTTCTTTTCCTTTTACTTCTTCTCGTTCTTGTTCCTCTTCTTCTTCTTCTTTTCCATCTTCTTCTCCTTCCTCTTCTTCTTCTGTTTCTTTTTCTTATTCTCCACCTCCTTCTTCTTCTATATCCTTGTCTTCTTGTTCTCCATCTTTTCCTTCTTCTTCTTCTTCTTCTTCTTCTTCTTTTCTTTCTTCATCTTCTTCATCTTCTTCCTCTTCTTTCTCTTCTTCTCCATCTTTGTCTTGTTGTCCATCATCTTCTTCTTCTTCTTCTTTTTCTCCTT
Source organism: Vanilla planifolia (assembly GCA_023846275.1). NCBI lineage: Eukaryota > Viridiplantae > Streptophyta > Magnoliopsida > Asparagales > Orchidaceae > Vanilla > Vanilla planifolia. The sequence continues at coordinate 57,998 of JAIUJO010002344.1, forward strand.
TTACTTCTTCTTCTCTTTCTTGTTCCCCTTCTTCTTATTCTTTTCCATCTTTTTGTCCTTCCTCTTCTTCTTCCATTTCTTTTTCTTATTCTCCTCCTTTTTTTTCCTCCTTCTTCTTCTCCTTCTTCTTCTTCTTCTTCTTCTTATTCTTCTTCTTCTTCTTCTTCTTCTTCTTCATCTTCTTCTTTTACATCATATTCTTCTTCTACTCCTCCATATCCTTTCTATTGTTCATTATCATCTTCTTCTAGTTCTTCCTCTTCTTCTTCTTCTACTTCTTTTTCCACTTCTTTTTCACAACATAATTCTTATTTTTCATCATCATCATCTTCTTCTTCTACTTCTTCTTCTCCTTCTTCATCTTCTTCCTCTTCTTCTTCTTCATCCTCTTCTTCTTCTTCTTCTCCATTTCCTTCGTCTTCTTCTTCGTCTACTTCTTCTTCTTCGTCGTCTTATTCTTCTCATACTTTTTCTTCTTCTTCTTCATCTTCTCTTTCTTTTTCTTGTTCTTGTTCTTCTTCTTCTTCTTCTTCTTCTTCTTCATCTTCTTTCTCTTCATCTTCTACTCCTTTTCCTTCATCATCTTCTACGACTTGTTTCCCTTGTCCTTCCTCTTCTTCTTCTTCTTCTTCAACAACTTATTCTTATTCTTATTATTTTTCTTCAACTTCTTCTTCTTCTTCCCCATCTTATTATTTTTCAAATTCTTCTTCTTCATCCTCATCTTGTTCGTCTTCATCTTCTTCTTCATCGTCTTCATCTTCTTCATCTTCTTCTTCTTCTTATTCTTCTTCTTCTTCTTTTTTCTTCTTCCTTGTCTTCTTCTTTTTCTTCTACTTCTTCTACTTCTTCTCCTTCTCCTTATTATTATTATTATTATTATAATATTATTAATATTATTATCATCATTACTATTCTTACTCTTAATCTTCTTCTTCTTGTTCTTCTTCTACTTCTTCTTTGTCATCTTTTTCTTCTTCTACTGCTTCATTCCCATCTTCATCTTCTTCATCTACTGATTTTTACTCTTCTTTTTCTTCTTCTTCTTCTTCTTCTACTTCTTCTCCTTCATCATCTTCTTCTTCTTCCTTTATTTTTCCTTACTCTTCTCCTTCTTCTTCTTCTTCTTCTCCGTCTTCTTCTCCTTCTTCTTCTTCTTCGTCTTTTTCTTAATCTTCTTGCTCTTTCTTCGTCTTCTTTTTGTTCTTCTTCTTCTTCTTCCTCCCCAATTTCTTCTTTTTTTCTTCTTCATCTTCTTCTTCTTCGTCTTTTACTTCTTCATCTTCTTCCTCTTCTCCTTATTCTTCTTCTTCTTCTTCTTCTTCTTCTTCTTCTTCTCCTTCTTCTTCTTCTTCTTCTTCTATATCTTCTTCTCCTTTTTCTACTTCTTTTTTGTCTTCTTCTTTTTTGCCTTCTTCTTCTTCATCCTCTTCTTCTTGTTCTTCTTTTTCATCTTTTTTTTCTTCTTCTCCTTCTTATTCTTCTTCTACTTCTTCAACTTCTATTTATCCTTTCTTATCTTTTTCATGTTTATCCACATCTTCTTCTTCTCCTTCTCCTTATTCTCATTGTTCTCCTTCTTCTTCTTCTTCTTCTTCTTCTTCTGCATCTTGTTCTTCTTTTTCTTCTTCTTCTTCTACATATTCTTCTTCATCATAATCATCTTCTTTTTGTTCTTCTTCTTGATCAACTTCTTCAGCTTCTTCTTCTTCTTCTTCTTGTTCATCTACTTTTTCTTCTAATTATTTTTCTCCTCCTACTTCTTCGTCTTGTTCTTCTTCTTTTTCTCCTTCTTCTACTTCTACTTCTACTTCTTCTATTTCTTCTTCTTCTTCTACATCTTTGCTTTCATCTTCTTCTTCTTCTTCTTCTCCTTCTTCTTCTTCTACTTTTACTTGTTCTTCTTCTCTTTCTTCTTCTTCTTCTTATTCTTCTTCTTCTTCTTCTTCCTCTTCTTTACACTTCTTCCTCAACTTCTCCTTCTCCTTCTTCTTCATCATCTT
>JAIUJO010002706.1:10000-17500 GCA_023846275.1 Vanilla planifolia
AGAAGACGAAGAAGAAGAAGAAGAAGAAGAAGATGGAAGAAGGAGAAGGAGAAGAAAAAGAACAAGAAGATGAAGATGATGATGAAGAAGATGAAGAAGAGGAAGAAGAAGAAGAAAAAGATAAAAAATAGGACGAGGAAGGAGAAGAATATGAAGATAAAGAAGAAGAACTTGAAAGTGCATATTAAGGTGAAGAACAAGAAGGAGATGATGAAGAAGAAGAAGAAGAACTAGAGGACAAAGAAGAAGAAGAGGAAGATGAAGATTAAGAAGAAGAAGAAGAAGAAGAAGATGAAGAACAAAGAGAAGGAGAAGAAGAATATGTAGAAGAAGAAGACAAAGAAGAATAAAAAGAAAAAGGAGAAGAAGAAGAAGAAGAAAAAAAAAAGAAGAAGAATAAGAAAAAGAATAAGAAGAAAAAGAATAAGAATAAGAACAAGAAAAAGAAGAAGAAGAAGAAGAAGAAGAAGAAGATGACGATGAAGATGACGATAAAGATGATGACGATGAAGAAGAAAAAGACGAAGAAGAAGAAGAGGAAAAAGAAAAAGAAGAAGAAAAAAAGAAGATGAAAAAGAAGACGACGAAGAAGAAGAGAAAAAAGAAGTAACAAGAAGAAGAAGAAGAAGCCGAAGAAGAAAAAAAAGAAGAACAAGAAAGCGAAGAAGAAGAAGAAGAAGAAAAAGAAAAAGGAAGAAGAAGGAGAAGGAGAAGAAGAAGAACAAGAAGATGAAGATGATGGAGAAGAAGAAGAAGATGAAGAACAAGAAGAAAAAAAAGAAGATGAAGAAGTGGAGGAGGAAGAAGAATAAGAAGGGGGAGGAGAAGAAAAACAAGACGAAGACAAAGAAGAAGAACACGGACAAGAAGAAGAAGTCGAAAAAGGAGAAGAAGAAAAAGAAAAAGAATTAGAAGAGGAAGAAGTGGAAGAAGAAGAAGAAGAAGAAGAAGGAAGAAGGAAGAAGAAGAAGAAGAAGAAGAAGAAGAAGAAGAAGAGGAAGAAGAAGAAGTAGAAGAGGAGGGAGAAGAAGTAGAAGAGGAAGTAGAAGAAGTAGAAGGAGAAAAAAAGTTGAGAAGGAAGAAGAAGAAGAAGAAAAAGAAGAAGAAGGAAGAAGAAGGAGAGGTAGAACAAGAAGAACAAGAAGATGAAGATGATGAAGAAGAAGAAGATGAAGAAGAAGAAGAAGAAGATAAAGAAGAGGAGGAAGAAGAAGAAGTAGAAGAATATGAAAAAGGAGGAGAAGAAGAAGAAGATGAAGAAGAAGTAGAATAAGAAGAAGAAGAAGAAGAAGAAGAACTGGAAGGAGAGGATCAAGGAGAAGAACAAGAAGGAGAAGATGAAGAAGAAGAAGAAGAAAAAGATGACGAAGAAGAAGAAAGGATGATGAAGATTAAGAAGAAGAAGATGATGATGATGATGAAGAAGAAGAAAGAGAAAGAAAAGTAGAAGTAGAAGAAGAAGATGAAGAAGAATTAAAAGAAGAAGGAGAAGGAGAAGAAGAAGAAGAAAGAAAAAGAAGAAAAATAAGAAAAAGAAGAAGAAGAAGAAGAAGAATAAGAACAAGAAGAAGAAGAAGAAGAAGAAGAAGAAGTAGAGAAGGGGAAGAAGAAGAAGAAAAATAAGATGAAAAAGAAGACGACGAAGAAGAAGAGAAAAAAGAAGTAAAAAGAAGAAGAAGAAGAAGAAGAAGAAGCTGAAAAAGAAGAAGAAGAAGAAGAAGACGAAGAAGAAGAAGAAGAAGAAGAAGGAAGAAGGAGGAGGAGAAGAAGAAGAATAAGAAGATAAAGATGAAGAAGAAGAAGAAAAAGATGAAGATAAAGAAGAGGAGGAAGAAGAAGAAGATGCAGAAGGAAAAGAAGAAGTAGAAGGAGGAGGAGAAGAAGAAGACAGATGAAGAAGAAGAAGACGGAGAAGAAGTAGAAGAAGAAGAAGAAGAAGAAGAAGAAGAAGACGGAGAAGAAGTAGAAGAAGAAGAAGAAGAAGAAGAAGAAGAAGAAAAAGAAGAAGAATTAGAAAAGAAAGAAGAACAAGAAGAGGAAGAAGGAAGAAGAACAAGAACAAGAAGAAGAAGGAGGAAGATGAAGAAAAGAAGAACAAGAAGAGGAGGAAGAATAAGATGAAGAAGAAGAAAAAGTAGAAGAGGAAGGAGAAAAAGAAGGAGAAGAAGTAGAATTGGAAGGAGAAGAAGTACAAGGAGAAAAAGGAGTTTATAAGGATGTAGAAGAAGAACAAGAACAAGAACAAGAAGAAGAGAAGAAAAAGATGAGGAAGACAAAGAAGAAGGAGAAGGAGAAGAAGAAGAAGAAGAAGAAGAAGAAGAAGGTGAAGAAGAAGAAAAAAAAGAAGAAGATGGAGAAGAAGAAGAAGAAGAAGAAGAAGAAGATGACCAAGTAGAAAAATAAGAAGGAGAAGGAGAAGAAGAAAAAGAAGAGGAAAGTGGAGAAGGGGAAGAATAAGAAGAAGATGAAGAAAAAGAAGAAGAAGAAGAAAAAGAAGATTGGGAAGTAGAAGAAGAAGAAGATGACGATGAAGAAGAAAAAGAAGAGGTACAACGAAAAGAAGAAGAAGATGAAGAAGAAGAAAAAGTAGAAGACGAAGGAGAAGAAGTAGAAGAGGAAATGAAAGAAGTAGAAGGAGAAAAAGTAGTTGACAAGGAAGAAGAAGATGAACAAAAAGAAGAACAATAAACAGAAGAAGAAGAGGAAGCAAAAGAAGAGGAATACAAAGAAGAAGAAGAAGAAGAAGAGTAAGAAGAACAAGAACAACAAGAAGAAGAAGAAGAACAAGTAGTAGAAGAAGAAGAAAAAAAGAAGAAGAAGAAGAAGAAGTAGGTCAAGAAGAAGAAGAAAAAAAGAAGAAGATGGAGAACAAGAAGAAGAAGAAGAAGAAGACAAAGTAGAAAAATAGGAAGGAGTAGGAGAAGAAGAAAAAGAAGAAGAAGATGGAGAAGAGGAAGAATAAGAAGAAGATGATGAAAAAGAAGAAGAACAAGAAGATGATGATGCAGAAGAAGAAGAAGGAGAAAAAGAAGAGGAAGAAGATGAAGAAGAAGAAAAAGAAGAAGAAGAAGAATAAGTACAAGGAGAAGAAGAAGGAGAAGGAGAAGAAGATGAAGGAGAAGAAAATGAAGAAGAAGATGAAGAAGAAGAAGAAGACGAAGAGGAAGAAGAATAAGAAGAAGAAGTTGAAGAAGAAGAAGAAGAAGAACAAGAAGAAGGAGAAGAAGGAAGAGGAGGAAGAGGAGAAGTAGAAGAAGAAAAAAAGGAAGAAGAAGAAGATGGGGAAGAAGAAGAAGAAGTAAAAGTAGAAGAAGTAGTAGAAGATGAAGAAGTCAAAGAAGAAGAAGAAGAAGCACAAGAAGAAGAAGAAGAAGAAGAAGAGGTCGAAAACGAAGAAGTTGAAGAAGCGGAAGAAGAAGGAGAAAGAGAAGATCAAGGAGAAGAAGAAGAAAGATAAGAGGAGGACGAAGAAGAAGAAGAAGAAGAAGAAGCAGGAGGAGGAGGAGTAGTAGAAGACGTAGAAGAAGAAGATGTAAGAGGAGAAGAAGGTCAAGAAGAAGAAAAAGATGTAGAAGAAGTAGAAGAAGAAGATGAAGAAGAAGAAGAAGAAAAAGAAGAACAACAAGGAATAGAAGGAGATGGACAAGAAGAAGAAGGACAAGAAGATTATGGAGATGAAGATGAAGAAGAAGAAGAAAAAGAAGAAGGATGAAGATGTAGAAGAAGAAGATGATGATGATGAAGATGAAGAATAAAAATATGATGAAGAAGAAGAAGCAGAAGCAGAAGAAGAATAAGAAGAAGAAGAAATAGGAGAAGGAGAAGTAGGAGAGGAAGGAGAAGAAGAGGACAAAGAAGAAGAAGAGAAAGAAGGAGAAGAAGAATAAGAAGAAGAAGCCGAAGAAGTAAAAGAAGAAGACAAAGAAGGTGAAGAAGAAGAAGAAGAAGAAGAAGAAAGAAGAAGGAGAACGAGAAGAAGAAGAAAAAGACGATGAAGATGAAGAAGAAGAAGAAGAAGATGAAGAAGAAGAAGAGGAAAAAGAAGAAGATGAAGAAAAGGAGGAAGAAGAAGAAGAAGAAGGAGGAGAAGAAGAAGACGAAGACGAAGAAGAAGAACACCTAGAAGAAGAAGACGAGGAAGAAGAAGAAGAAGAAAAAGAAGAAGAATTAGAAGAGGAAGAAGTGGAAGAAGAAGAAGTGGAAGAAGTAGAAGTGGAAGAAGGAAGAAGAAGATGAAGAAAAGAAGAAGAAGAAGAGGACGAAGAAGAAGAAGATGAAGAAGAAAAAGTAGAGGAAGGAGAAGACGAAGGAGAAGAAGTAGAATAGGAAGGATAAGAAGTAGAAGAGGAAGGAGAAGAAGTAGAAGGAGAAAAAGTGGTTGAGGAGGAAGAAGAGGAAGAAGAACAAGAAGAAAAAGAAAAAGAAAAAGAAGAAGAAGAAGAAGAAGAAGAAGAAAGAAGAAGGAGAAGTAGAAGAAAAAGAACATGAAGATGAAGATGATGAAGAAGAAGAAGATGATGAAGAAGAAGAATAAGATAAAGAAGAGGAGGAGGATGATGATGAAGAAGCAGAAGAATAAGAAGAAGAAGGAGGAGGAGGAGAAGAAGAAGACAAAGAAGGAGTAGAATAAGAAGAAGAAGAAGAAGAAGAAGAAGAACTAGAAAGAGAGGATGAAGGAGAAGAACAAGATGGAGATGAAGAAGAAGAAGAGCAAGACGACGAAGAAGAAGAGGAAGATGAAGATAAAGAAGAAGAAGAAGAAGGTGATGATGATGATGATGATAATGATGATGAAGAAGAAGAAAGAGAAGGAGAAGAAGAAGAAGTAGAAGAAGAAGATGGAGAAGAATAAAAAGAAGGAGAAGAAGAAGAAGGAAAGAAAAAGAAGAAGAATAAGAAAAAGAAGAAAAAGAAGAAGAAGAATAAGAATAAGAACAAGAAAATGAAAGAGAAGAAGAAGATGATGATGATGATGATGATGATGAAGAAGAAGAAGAAGAAGAAGAAGAAGAGGAAGAAGAAGAAGTAGAAAAGAAGTAGAAAAAGAAGAAAAAGAAGATGAAAAAGATGACGACGAAGAAGAAGAGTAAAAAGTAGTAACAAGAAGATGAAGAAGAAGCCGAAGAAGAGCAGGAAGAAGAAGAAGAAGAAGAAGAAGAAGAAGAAGAAGAAGAAGGAAGAAGGAGGAGAAGGTGAAGAAGAGGAACAAGAAGATGAAGATGAAGAAGAAGAAGAAGAAAAAGAAGAAGATAAAGAAGAGGAGGATGAGGAAGAAGAAGAAGTAGAAGAATAAGAAGAAGAAGAAGGACGAGAAGAAGAAGAAGACGAAGATGAAGAAGAAGAAGACAGAGAAGAAGAAGAAAGAGAAGAAGAAGTAGAAGAAGAAGAAGAAGAAGAAAAAGAAGAAGAATTAGAAGTGGAAGAAGAGGAAGAAGAAGAAGAAGAAGAAGGAAGAAGAAGATGAAGAAAAGAAGAACAAGAAGAGGAAGAAGAAGAAGAAGATGAAGACGTAGAAAATTTTGAATAGGAAGGAGAAGACGAAGGAGAAGAAGTAGAAGTGGAAGGAGAAGAAGTACAAGGAGAAGAAGAAGTTGACAAGGAAGAAGAAGAAGAAGAAGAACAAGAACAAGAAGAAGAAGAGGATGAAAAAGAAGAGGAAGACAAAGAAGACGAAGAAGAAGAAGAAGAAGAAGAAGAACTAGAAGAAGAAGAAGAAGAATTAGAAGAAATGAAGAAGAAGAAGAAGAAGAATAAGAAGAAGAAGAAGAAGGTAAAGAAGGAGAAGAAAAAAAGGAAGAAGATGGAGAAGAAGAAGAAGAAGAAGAAGAAGAAGACCAAGTTGAAAAATAAGAAGGAGAAGGAGAAGAAGAAAAAGAAGAAGAAGATCGTGAAGTGGAAGAATAAGAAGAAGGCGAAGAAGAAGAAGAAGAAGAAGAAGGAGAGTAGCAGAGGAAGAAGAAGAAGAAGAAGACGAAGGAAAAGAAGTAGAAGAGGAAAGACAAGAAGTAGAAGGAGAAAAAGAAGTTAACAAGGAAGAAGAAGAATAGGAAGAAGAACAAGAACAAGAAAAAGAAGAGGAATACAAAGAAGAAGAAAAAGAAGAAGAAGAAGAAGAAGAACAAAAGATGTAAAAGAACTAGAAGAAGAAGAAGAAGAAGAAGAAGGTGAAGAAGAAGAAAAAAAAGAAGAAGATGGAGAAGAAAAAGAAGAAGAAGAAGAAGATGACCAACTAGAAAAATAAGAAGGAGAAGGAGAAGAAGAAAAAGAAGAGGAAAGTGGAGAAGGGGAAGAATATGAAGAAGATGAAGAAAAAGAAGAAGAAGAAGAAGAAAAAGAAGATTAGGAAGTAGAAGAAGAAGAAGATGACGATGAAGAAGAAAAAGAAGAAGTACAACGAAAAGAAGAAGAAGATGAAGAAGAAGAAAAAGTAGAAGACGAAGGAGAAGAATTAGAAGAGGAAATGAAAGAAGTAGAAGGAGAAAAAGTAGTTGACAAGGAAGAAGAAGAAGAACAAAAAGAAGAACAATAACAAGGAGAAGAAGAGGAAGCGAAAGAAGAGGAATACAAAGAAGAAGAAGAAGAAGAACAAGAAGAACAAGAACAACATGAATAAGAAGAAGAAAAAGTAGTAGAAGAAGAAGAAAAAAAAAGAAGAAGAAGAAGAAGTAGGTCAAGAAGAAGAAGAAAAAAAGAAGAAGATGGAGAACAAGAAGAAGAAGAAGAAGAAGACAAAGTAGAAAAATAGGAAGGAGTAGGAGAAGAAGAAAAAGAAGAAGAAGATGGAGAAGAGGAAGAGTAAGAAGAAGATGAAGAAAAAGAAGAAGAACAAGAAGATGATGATGATGAAGAAGAAGAAGAAGGAGAAAAAGAAGAGGAAGAAGATGAAGAAGAAGAAATAGAAGAAGAAGAAGAATAAGTACAAGGAGAAGAAGAAGGAGAAGGAGAAGAAGATGAAGGAGAAGAAAATGAAGAAGAAGATGAAGAAGAAGAAGAAGACGAAGAGGAAGAAGAATAAGAAGAAGAAGTTGAAGAAGAAGAAGAAGAAGAAGAACAAGAAGAAGGAGAAGAAGGAAGAGGAAGAGGAGAAGTAGAAGAAGAAAAAAAGGAAGAAGAAGAAGATGAGGAAGAAGAAGAAGAAGTAAATGTAGAAGAAGTAGTAGAAGATGAAGAAGTCAAAGAAGAAGAAGAAGAAGCACAAGAAGAAGAAGAAAAAGAAGAAGAAGAGGTCGAAAACGAAGAAGATGAAGAAGCGGAAGAAGAAGGAGAAAGAGAAGATCAAGGAGAAGAAGAAGAAAGATAAGAGGAGGACGAAGAAGAAGAAGAAGAAGAAGAAGGAGGAGGAGGAGGAGTAGTAGAAGACGTAGAATAAGAAGATGTAAGAGGAGAAGAAGGTCAAGAAGAAGAAAAAGATGTAGAAGAAGTAGAAGAAGAAGATGAAGAAGAAGAAGAAGAAAAAGAAGAACAACAAGGAATAGAAGGAGATGGACAAGAAGAAGAAGG
>JAIUJO010002706.1:27500-32500 GCA_023846275.1 Vanilla planifolia
AGAAGAAAGAAGAAGTAGGAGAAGAAGAAGAAGAAGAAGAAAAAGACAAGGAGAAAATGATGAATGAGAAGAAGCAGGAGAAGGAGAAGAAGAAGAAGATGAAGAAGAAAGAGAAGAAGAAGAAGTAGAAGAAAACTTAAAAAAGAAGAAGAAGAAGAAGAAATCAAAGAAGAAAAAAAAAAAGAAGAAGTAGAAGAAGAAGAAGAAGGAGAAGAATAAGATGAAGAAAAATTTGAACAAGAAGAAGTAGAAGAAGAACAACAAGAAGAAGGAAGAAGTAGAAGAAGAAGAAGTGCAAGAAGAAAAAAAAGAAGAAGAGGGAGAAGAAGAACTGGAAGAAGAAGTTTAAATAAAAGAAGACGAAGAAGATGAAGCAGAGGAAGGGGAAGACTACGATGGAGAAAAAGAAGAAAAACTCTAAGGAGATAAAAAGAGGGAGAAGAAGATGTAGTAGAAGTAGAAAAAGAAGAACAAGAACAAGAGAAAGAAGAGGATGAAAAAGAAGTAAGAGATGAAGATGAAGAAGAAGAAGAAGAAGATGAATAGGAAGGAGCAGACATCAAAAGTGAACAACAAGAAAGAGATAATGGAGGAGAGGAAGAAGGAGAAGAAGAAGAAGCAGAATTGGAAGAAAAAGAAGAAGAGGAAAAAGTTGAAGAAGAAGAGGAAGGAGAAGAACAAGGAGGAGGAGAAGAAGAAGAGGAAGAGGAAGAAGAAGAAGTAGAAGAACAAGAAGAGGAAGAGGATGAACAAGAAGAAGAAGATGAAGAAGATTAAGAAGAGTAAGAAAAAGAAGAAGATGAAGTGGAAGAAGACAAAGATAAATAAGAAGAGGAAGAAGAAGAAGTAGAAGAAAAAGACAAAGAAGAAGAGGAAGAAGAAGAGGAGGAAGAAGAAGAAGGAGAAAAAGAAGAAGAAGATGAAAAAGAAGGTGAAGAAGAGGGCAAAGAAGAAGAAGAAGAAGAAGAAGAAGATGGAAGAAGAAAAAAGAAATAAGAAGAAGGAGGAGGAGGAGGAGGAGGACGAGAAGAAGAAGAAGAAGAAGAAGAAGAAGGTGGAAGAGAAGTAGAAGGTAAGGAAGAAAGGAAGAACAAGAAGACGAAGAAGAAGAAGAAGAAGGAGAAGGAGGAGAAGAAGAAGATAGAGAATAAGAAAAAGTAGTAGTAGAAGAAGAAGTAGAAGAAGAAGTAGAAGAAGAAAAAGATGATGATGAAAAAGATGAAGTAGAAGAAGAAGAAGAAGAAGTAGTAGAACAAGAAGAAGAAGAAGTAGAAAAGAAGAACAAGAAGGAGAAACAAACGAAGAAGGAGATGAAGTAGAAGAAGAAGAAGAAAGGTAAGTAAGAAGAAGAAGAAGAAGTAGAAGAGCAAGAATAAGAAGAAGATGAAGTTGAGGAAGAAGAAGAAGATAAAGAAGAAATAGAAGAAGAAGACAATAAAGATGTCGAAGAAAAAGAAGAAGAAGAAGAAGGTGAAGTAAAAGAAGAAGGAGAAGTAGACAGAGACGAAGAAGAAGAAGAAGAAGAACAAGAAGAATAATTAGAAGGAGAGAATGAAGGAGAAGAAGTAGGGGGAGGAGGAGGAGAAGAAAAAGAAGAAGAAGAAGAAGAGGAAGATGACTTAGAAGAAGAAGAAGAAAAAAAAGAATGAGAAGGAGAAGAATTAGAAGGAGAAGAAGAAGATGGAGAAGAAGAAGAAGAAGAAGAAGAAGATTAAGAAGAAGAAGAAGAAGAAAAAGAAGAACAAGAAGAACGAGAAGAAAATGAAGAAGAAGAAGAAGAAGAAGAAGATGATGATGATGAGGAAAAAGAGGAAGAAGTAGAAGTAGAATGACAAGAAGAAGAAGAAGAAGAAGAAGAAGAAGAAGTAGAGGAGGAAGAAAAAGAAGAGGAATAGTTAGAAGAAGAAGAAGAAGAAGAAAAAGAAGAAAAAGTAGAAGTTGAAGAAGAAGAAGAATAAGAAGAAGAAGAACAGGAAAAACAAGAAGAAAAATAAGAAGAAGAAGAAGAGGAAGAAGAAGAAGCAGAAGAAGAAGAAAAAGAATAAGAGGAATAAGAAGAAGTTGCAGAAGAAGAAGGTGAGGTAAAAGAAGAACAAGAAGGAGAAGAAGAAGAAGAAGAAGAAAGAAGAAGTAGAAAATGAAGAAGAAGAAGAAGAAGACAAAGAGGAAGAAGAAGATTGAGAAGAAGCAGAACAAGGAGAAGAAGAAGAAGAAGAAGAAGAAGAAGAAGAAGGAGAAAGAGAAGAGGAAGAAATAGAAGAAAACTCAGAAAAAGAAAAAGAAGAAGAAGAAAAAGAAGAAGAAATAAGAAGAAGAAGAAGTTGTAGAAGAAGAAGAAGAAGAAAAGGAGTAGAAGAAGAAGAAAAAGAAGAAGACTTAAAAGAAGAAGAAGAAGAAGAAGAAGAAGAAGTTTAAGAAGTAGAACAAGAAGAAGATGAACGAGAACAAGAAGAAGGAAGAAGAAGAAGAAGAAAAAGTAGAAGAAAAAGAGGAAGATGAAAAACAAGAAGAAGAGGAAGAAGAAGAAGAAGAAGAGGAAGAAGAAGAAAAAGAAGAAATAGTGGAAGGAGAAGAGGAAGAAGAGGAAGAAGAAGAAGTTGTGAAAGGGGAAGACAAAGAGGAATGAAAAGAGGAATAAAAAGAAGAAAGAGATAAAGAAGAAGAGGAAGAATAAGAAGAAGAAGAAGAAGAAGGGGAAGAGGAAGAAGAAGGAGAAGACGTCGAAAGTAAACAAGAAGAAAAGATAAAGGAGAAGAAGAAGAAGGAAAAGAAGAAGAACAGGAAGTGGAAGAAAAAGAAGAAGAGGAAGAAGATGAAGAAGAAGAGGAAGGAGAAGAATTAGGAAGAGGAGGAGAAGTTTGGAAAAGGAAGAAGAAGAAGAGGAAGAAGAAAAAGAAGAAGGCGAAGAAGAAGAAGAAGCTGAAGACGAAAAAGAAGAGTAAGAAAAATAAGAAGATTAATTGGAAGAAGACAAAGACAAATAAGAAGAAGAAGAAGAAGAAGAAGAAGTGGAAGAAAAGAAGAAGAAGAAGAAGAAGAAGAAGGAGAAAAAGTAGAAGAAGATGAAAAAGAAAAAGGAGGAGAAGAAGAAGAAGATGATGATGATGATGATGAAGATGCTGAAGAATAAGAAGAAGAAAAAGAAGGTGAATGAGAAGAAGGAGAAGGAGAAGAAGAAGAAGAAGGAGAAGAAGAAAATAGAAATGATGAAGAAGAAAAAGAAGAAGAAAAAGGAGGAGAAGAAGAAGAAGAACAAGAAGAAGAAGAAGAAGGGGGAAGAGAAGAAGAAGGAGAGGGAGAAGGAGAAGAAGAAGAAACAAAGAAGGAGAAGAAGAAGAAGAAGTAGAAGAAGATGGAGAAGAAGATGAAGAAGAAAAAGAAGAACAAGAAGAACGAGAAGAAGAAGAAGAAGAAGAAGAAGAAGAAGATGATGATGATGATGAAAAAGTGGAAGAAGAAGTTGAAGATGGATTAAAAAAGGAGAAGATGATGAAGAAGTAGTAGAGGAAGAAGACGATGAAGAAAAAGAAGAAGTTGAAGTAGAAGAAAAAGAAGAAGAAGAAGAAGAAGAAGAAGAAGAAGAAGAAGTAGAAGAAGAAGAATGAGAAGAAGAAGAAGAAGAAGAAGATAACGATGATGAAGATGAAGAAGAAGAAGATGAAGAAGAAGAAGATGAAGAAGAAGAAGAAGATGATGATGAAGTTGAAGAAGAAGGAGAAGAAGAAGAAAACAAAGAAGAAGAAGAAAAAGAGGAAGATGGAGAAGATGAAGAGGAAGGAAAAGAAGATGACTGAGAAGATGCTTAAGAAGAAGAAGATGAAGAAGAAGAAAATGAAGAAGGAGATGAAGAAGAAGAAGGAGAAAAAGAAGATGAAGGATAAAAAGATGAAGAAGGAGAAGAAAATTGAGAAGAAGGAGGAGGAGGAGGAGTAGTAGTAGAAGAAGAAGAAGAAGAAGAAGAAGTACAAGAAGAAGAAGAAGAAGAAGAAGAAGTAGCAGAAGTAGAAGAAAAAGAAGAAGAAGGACAACAACAACAATAAGATGTTTATGGACTAGGAGCAGAAGAAGAAGGAGAAGTAGAAGTTGGAGAAGAAGAAGATGATGATGTAGAAGAATGAAGAAAAAGAAGAAGAAAAAGTGGAAGGAGAAAGAGAAGAAGAGAAGAAGAAGGGCAAGTAGAAGTAGATGAAGAAGATGAAGGTGATGAAGACAAAGAAGAAGAAGAAGAAGAAGAAATAGAAGAAGAAAAAGGAGAAGGAGAAGAAGAACAAGTAGAAGAAGAAGATGGAGAAGTAGAAGATGAAGAAGAAGAAAAAGAAGAAGAAGAAGAAGAAGAAGAAGAAGAAGAAGAAGAATAAGAATAAGAAGAAAGAAGAAGAAGAAGAAGAAGAAGAACAAGAAGGCGATGATGAAGATGATGATGAAGAAGAAGAAGAAGAAGAGGTAGAAAAGAAGAAGAAGAAGAAGAAAAAGAAGATAAAAAGGAAGACGACGAAGAAGAAGAGAAAAAAAGTAAAAAGAAGAAGAAGAAAAATAAGAAGAAGAAGAAGAAGCCGAAGAAGAAGAAGAAGAAGAAGATGAAGACGAAGAAGAAGAAAAAGAAGAAGAAGAAGAAGAAGAAGAAGAAGATGAAGAAGAAGAAGAAGAAAGATGAAGACGAAGAAGGAGAAGAAAAAGAACAAGAAGATGAAGATGATGAAAAAGAAGAGGAAGATGAAGAAGAAGAAGAGAAGAAGAAGATAAAGAAGAGGAGGAGGAAGAAGAAGAAGAAGAAGAAGCAGAAGAAGAAGAAGAAGAAGAAGAAGAAGAAGAAGAAGGAAGAGGAAGAAGAAGATAAGGAAGAAGAAGAAGGAAGAAGAAGATGAAGAAAAGAAGAAGAAAAAGAGGAAGGGGAAGACGAAGGAGAAAAAGTAGAAGGAGAAAAAGAGGTTGACAAGGAAGAAGAAAAAGAAGAAGAAGAAGAACAACAACAACAACAATAACAACAAGAAGAGGAAGAA
>JAIUJO010002706.1:40000-47500 GCA_023846275.1 Vanilla planifolia
GAAAAAAGAGGAAGAAGAAGGAAAAAAGAAGAAGAAAAAGAAGATAATGAAGAAGAAAAAGAAGTGTAAGAAGAAGAAGAAGAAGAAGATGAAGAAAAAGACGAAGAAGAGGGAGAAGAACAAGAGGAAGAAGAAGAAGAAGAAGGAGAAGAAGGAGAAAAAGATGATGAAGAAGAAAAAGATGAAGGAGAAGAAGACGAAGAAGAAGAAGAAGAAGAAGAAGAAGAAGAAGATGATGATGTTGATGATGAACAAAATGAAGAAGAATAAGAAGAAGAAAAAGAAGATGAAGAAAAAGAAAGAGAAGGAGAAGAAGAAGAAGGAGAAGAAGAAAATGGAGAAGAATAAGAAGAAGGCAAAGGAGAAGGAGAAGAAGAAGACAAAGAATAAGGAGAAGAAGAAGAAGAAGAAGAATAAGAATAAGACGAATAAGCAGAGGAAGAAGAAGTAGAAGAAGAAGAAGAACAACAAGAAGAAGAAAGAGTAGTAGGTGTAGAAGAAGAAGGAGGGGAAGGAGAAGATGAAGAAGAAGAAGAAGAAGAAGAAGAAGAAGAAAAAGAATAAGAAGAAGAAGAAGAAGAAGATAATGACGAAGAAGAAGAAGAAGAAGAAGAGGAAGAGGAAGAAGAAGAAGAAGAAGAAGAAGAATAAGAAGAAAGGGAAGAAGAAGATGACGAAGAAGAGGTAAAAGAAGAAGGAGAGGATGAAGAAGAAGAGAAGAAGATAAATAGATGATGAAGAAGAAGAAGAGGATGTGGAAAATGAAGAAGAAGAAGAAAAAGTAGAAGAGGAAGAGCAAGAAGACGAAGAAGAAGAAGAAGAAGAAGAAGAAGAAGAAGAAGAAGAAAAAGAAGAAGAAGAAAGAGAAGAAGAAGAAGAAAAAAAAGAAAAAGTAGAAGATAGAGAAGAAGAAATTGGAGAAGAAGCAGAAGAAGAAGAAGAGGATGAAGAAGAAAAAAAAGGAGCAAGAAGAAAAAGAAGAAGAAGTAGAAATGGAAGGAGAAGATGAAAAAGAAAAAGAAGAAGTAGAATGTGGAGGAGAAGAAGTTGAAGGAGAAGAAGAGGAAGTGGAAGAGGAAGAAGAAGAAGAAGAAGAAATAAAGGAAGAAGAAGACGAAGAAGAAAAAGAATAAGAAGAAGAAGTAAAAGAATAAGAAGAAGAAGCAAAAGAAGAAGAAGAAGAAGAAGAAGAAGAGGAATTAGTTGTAGAAGAAGGAGATGAAGAAGAAAAGGAACAGGAAGTAGAAGATGAAGAGAAGAAGAAGAAGAAGACGTGGAAGAAGAATAAGAAGAAGTGGAAGACGAAGAAGAAGAAGAAGAAGAAGAAGAAGATGTTGATGAAGGAGAAGAAGATGAAGATGATGAAGAAAAATAAGAAGAAGAGGAAGAAGAAGAAAAAGAAGGAGAAGAAGAAGAAGATGAAGAAGAAGAAGATGAAAAAGATGAAGAAGAATAAGAACAAGAAAAAGAAGTTGAATAATAAGAAGGAGAAGGAGAAGAGGAAGAAGATGGAGAAGAAGAAAATGGAGATGAATAAGAAGAAGAATACGAAGAAGAAGAAGAAGAAGAAGAAGAAAAAGAATTAGCAGAAGATGACGATGAAGAAGGAGGAGGAGGAGATGAAGAAGGAAGAAGAAGAAGAAGAAGAATGAGGAGGAGAAGAAGAAGAAGAAGAAGAAGAAGAAAATGTAGCAGAAGAAGGAGAAGAAGAAGAACAAGTAGTGGAAGGAGAAGGGGAAGAAGTAGAAGAAGAAAAAAAAGTGTAAGGACAAATAGTAGGAGAAGAAGTAGAGGAGGAAGAGGAAGAAGAAGAAAAAGAAGAATTAAGAGAAGAAGAAGAAGAAGAAGAAGAAGAAGATGATGTAGAAGAAGAAGAAAAAAAGAATAAGAAGTAGAAGAACAGAAAGAAGAAGAAGATGAAGAAGAAGAAGAAGAAGAAAACAATGAACAAGAATAAGAATGAAAAGAAGAAGAAGAAGAAGAAAAAGACAGAGAAGAAGAAGTAGAACAAGATGGAGAGGACGAAGAAGAAGAGAAGAAGATAAAAAGATGAAGAATAAGTAGAAGAAGAAGAAATTAAAGAAGAAGAAGAAAAGAAGAAGAAGAACAAGAGGAAGAAGAAGGAGAAGAAGGAGAAGAAGAAGATGGAGAAGAAGATGAAGATGTGGTTGAAGAAGAAAAAGAAAAAGAAGAAGATGAAGAGCAAGAAGAAACAAGAAGAAGAAGAAGGAGAAGAAGAAGAAAACGAAGAAAAAGAAGAAGATGGAGAAGAAGAAGAAGATGAAGAAGAAGATGAAAAAGAAAAAGAAGAAGAAGAAGGAGGAAGAAGAAGAAGAAGAAGAAGAAGAAGAAGAAGATAGAGTAGAAATGAAAGGAGAAGACAAAAAGTAAGAAAAAGAAGTGGAATGGGGAGGAGAAGAAGTCGAAGGAGAAGAAGTGGTTGCAGAAAAGGAAGAAGAAGAAGATGAAGAAATAAAGGAAGAAGAAGGAGAAGAAGAAATAGAATAAGAAGAATAAGCAGAAGAAGAAGAAGAAAAATAAGAAGAAGAAGAAGAAGAAGAGAAGAAAAAGAAGAAGTAGATGGATAAGAAGAAGAAAAAGTAGGAGGGGGAGGAGAAGAAGGAGAAGAAGATTAAGAAGAAAAGGAAGATGAAGAAGATAAAGAAGGAGAAGATGATGAAGAAGAAGAAGAGGAAGAAGAAGATGAAGAAGAAGAAAAAGAAGAGGAAGGAGAAGAAGGAAAAGAAGTAGAAGAAAAAGAAGAAGTGAATAAGAAGAAGAAGTAGAAGAAGAAGAAGAAGAAGAAGAGGAAGGAGAAGAAGGAAAAAAAGTAGTAGAAGAAGAAGAAGTGAAGAAGAAGATGAAGAAGAAGAAGAAGAAGGAGAGGAAGAAGAAGGTAAAGAAAAATAAGGACAAGAAGAAGAAGAAGAAGAAGAAGAAGAAGAAAATGAAGAAGAACAATAATAAGAATAGGAAAAAGAAGAACAAGAAGAAGAACAACAAGGAGAAGAGGTAGAAGAAGGTGGAGATGATGAAGATGGAGAAGATGAAGAAGAAGAAAAAGAAGAAGTTGAAGAACTAGAAGAAGAAGAAAAGGAAGAAGAAGAAGAAGAAGAAGGAAGAAGAAGAAGAAGAGGAAAAAGAAGAAGAAGAAGAAGACGAAGTAGAAGAGGAAGGAGAAGACGAAGGATAAGAAGAATAAGTAGTAGGGGAAGAAGTAGAAGTAGAAGCAGAATAAGGATATTAAGAGGAGGAGGAGGAAGAAGAAGAAGAAGAAGAAGAAGAAGAAGATGATGATGATAAAAAAGAAGAAGAAGAAGAAGAAGGATGAAAATGGAGAAGAAAAAGAAGAAGAAGAAGTAGTAATAGAGGAAGAAGAAGAAGAAGAAGAAAAAGTTGTAGAAGAAGAAAAAGAAGAAGAAGACGAAGAAGAAGAGCAAGAATGACAAGAAACAGGAGAAGGAGAAGAAGAAGAAGAAGAAGAAGAAGAAGAAGAAAAAGAAGAAAAAGAAGAAAAAGAAGAAGAAAGAGAAGAAGAAGAACAAGAAGAAGTGGAAGAGAAAGCAGAAGAAGAAGAACAAGAACAAGAAGAAGGAAAAGAATAAGAAGAAGTAGAAAAAGGTGGAAGAAGAAGGAAAAAGAAGAAGAAGGAGAAGAAGAAGAAGAAGTAATAGAAGAAGAAGTAAGAGAAGGAGAAGAAGTAGAAGAAGAATAACAAGAAGAGGAAGAAGAGGAAGAAGAGGATGATGAACAAGATGAAGAAGAATAAGAAAAAGAAAAAGAAAATGAAGGAGAAGAAGGAAATGGAGAATAAGAAGGAGTCAAAGGAGAAGAAGAATTAGAAGAAGAATAAGTAGATGAAGAAGAAGAAGAAGAAGAGGAAGAACAAGGAGAAGATGAAGAAGGAACAGAACAAGGGGAAGATGTAGAAGAAGAACGAGGAGAAGAAGAAGAAGAACAAGAAGTAGAAAAAGTAGTAGAAGAAGAAGGAGAAGAACAAGAAGAAGAAGAGGAAGGAGAAGACAAAGAAGATGAAGAAGAAAAGGAAGAGTAAGGAGAAATAGTAGAAGGAGAAGAAGTAGAGGAAGAGAAAGAGGAAGAAAAAGAATAATTAAAAGAAGAAGAAGAAGAAGAAAAAGAAGAAGAAGAAGAAGAGGAAGAAGAAGAAGAAGAAGATGAAGTAGAGGAAGAAAAAGAAGAAGAGGAAGAAGAAGAATAAGAAGAAGAAGAAGAAAACAAAGAAAAATAATAAAAATGAGAAGAAGAAGAAGGAGAAGAAGAAGAAGAAAGAGAAGAAGAAGACGAAGAAGAAGAAGTAAAAGAAGAAAGAGAGGACAAAGAAGAAGGGAAGAAGTTAAAAAGACAAAGAAGAAGAAGAAGAAAAAGAAGAAGGAGAAGAACGAGAAGAAGAAGATGGAGAAGAAAAAGAAGATGTGGAAGAAGTAGAAGAAAAAGAAGATGAAGAAGAGCAAAAAGATGAAGAAGAAGAAGAAGATAGAGAAGAACAAATTGGATCAGAAGAAGTAGAAGAAGATGAAGAAGAGGAAGAAGAAAAAGAAGAAGATGAAGAAGAACAAAGAAGAAGAAGAAGAAGAAGACGAAGTAGAAATGGATGGAGAAGTAGAATGGGGAGGAGAAGAAGAGGAAGTGGAAGAGGAAGACGAAGAAAATGATGAAACAAAGGAAGAAGAAGAAGAAGTAGTAGAGAAAGAATAAGAAGAAGAAGCAGAAGAAGAAGAAGAAGAAGAAGAAGGAGAAGAAGGAGATGGAGAAGAAGAAAAAGTAGAAAAAGAAAATAGAGAAGAAGAAGAAGAAGAAAAAGATGAAGAAGAAGAAGAAAAAGAAGGAGAAATAGAAGAAGAAGAAGCAAAAGGAGAACAGGACGAAGAAGTAGAAGAAGAAGAAAAAAGAAGAACAAGAAGAAGAAGAAGAAGATGTGGAAGAAGAAGAAGAAGAAGAAGAAGAAGAAAAAGAAAAAGAAGAAGGAGAAGACAAAGAAGATGAAAGAGAAGGCGGAGAAGAAAAAGAAGAAGAAGAGGAAGGAGAAGAAGTAGAAAATGAAGAAGAAAAAGAGGAAGAGGTAGAAGAACAAGATGAAGAAGAAAAAGAAGAAGGATAAGAAGAAGAAGAGGGAGAAGGAGAAGGAGATGGAGAAGGAGAAGAACAAAATGAAGAAAATGAAGAAGAAGAAGAAGAAGAAGAAGAAGGAGAAGGAGAAGAAGAAGAAGGAGAAGAATAAGTTGGAAAAGAAGAAGAAGAAGAAGAAGAAGAAGACGAA
Source organism: Vanilla planifolia (assembly GCA_023846275.1). NCBI lineage: Eukaryota > Viridiplantae > Streptophyta > Magnoliopsida > Asparagales > Orchidaceae > Vanilla > Vanilla planifolia. The sequence goes on from JAIUJO010002706.1 coordinate 45,279, forward strand.
GAAGATGAAGAAGATGAAGAAGAAGAAGAAGGAGAAGGAGAAAAAGAAGAAGGAGAAGAATAAGTTGGAAAAGAAGAAGAAGAAGAAGAAGAAGAAGAAGAAGAAGAAGAAGATGAAGAAGATGAAGAAGAAGAAGTAGTAGAAGATGATGAAGAAGAAGAAGAATAAGATGAAGAAAAAGACGAAGAAGGAGAACATGGAGACGAGTAAGATAGAGAAGAAGAAGACGTAGAAGAAGAACACGGAGACGAAGAAGTAGCAATAAAAGAAGAAAAAATAGAGAAGAAGGAGAAGAAGAAGAAGAAGAAGAGGAACATGACGTAGAAGAGGAAGAAAAAGATGAAGGCTTGGAGAAAAAAGTAGAATGAGAAGGAGAAGAAGTGGAAGGAGAAGAAGAAGAACAGGAAGAGGAAAAAGAAGAAGAAGAAGAAGAAGAAGATGAAGAAGAAGAAGAAGTAGTAGTAGTAGTAGTAGAAGAAGAAGATGATGATAATGATGAAGAAGAAGAAGTAGAAGATGAAGAAGAAGTTGAAGAAGAAGAAGATGAAGAAGTAGAAGTAAGAGAAGAAGGAGAAGAAGAAGAAGAAGACGAAGAAGAAGAAGAAGACGAAGTAGAGGAAGAAGACGAGGAAGAAGAAGAAGAAGAAGAAGAAGAAGAGATCGAAGAAGAATAAGTAGTGGAAGAAGAAGAAGAAGAAGAAGAAGAAGTTGGAGGAAGAACATGGAAGAACAAGAAGAAATAGAAGAAGGAATAAAAGAAGAAGAAGAAGAAGAATAGGAGGAAGAGAAAGAAGAAGGCAAAGAAGAAGAAGAAGAGGAAGAAGAAGAAGAAGAAAAAGAAGAATAAGAAGAAGAAGCAGAAGGAAGAAGAAGAAGACGATGAAGAAGAAGAAGAAGAAGAAGAAGAAGAAGAAAAGGAACAAGAAGAAGTCGTAGTAGAAGAAGTGGAAGAAGAAGAAGAAAAAGTGGAAGAAGAAGAAGAAGATGTGCAAGAAGAAGAAGTTGAAGAAGAAGATGTTGAAGAAGAAGAAGAAGACAAATATTAAGAAGACGAAGATGAAGACGACAAAGACGAAGCAAGATAAAGAAGAAAAAGAAGAAGGAGAAGACGAAGAAGAAGAAAGATTAAAAAGAAGAAGAAGAAGAAAAAGAAGAAAATTATGATGTTGATGATGAAGAAGATGAAGATGACGGAGGAAAATAAGGAGAAGATGAAGAAGATGAAGAAGAGGTTGACGAGGAAGGAGATGAAGTAAAAGGAGAAGAAGAAGAAAAAGGAAAGGAAGAAGAATGAGAAGAAGAAAAAGAAGAAGAAGAAGAAGAGGAAGAAGAAGAAGAGAAGGAAGAAGAAGAAGAAGAAGAAGAAGAGGAAGAAGAAGAGGAAAAAGAAGAAGAAAAATAAGGAGTGGAAGAAGCAGAAGAAGTAGAAGTAGAAGAAGGAGAAAAAGTAGAAGAAGAGGAAGAAGAAGAAGTAGAAGATGAAGAAGAAGAAGAAAAAGAAGAAGAAGAAGAAGATGATGATGATGAAAAAGGAGAAGAAGAAGAGAAAGAAGAAAAAAAAGAAGAACATGTAGAAGATGAAGATAATGAAGAAGATGTTAAAGAAGGCAAAGAAGAAGAAGAAGGATAAGAAGAACGACAAGAAGTTGGTGATGAAGGAGAAGAAGTTATTGAAGAAGAAGTAGAAGGAAAAAGAAGAAGAATAAGAAGAAGAAGAATAAGAAGGTGGAGAAGAACAAAATGAAAAACGAGAAGGACAAGAAGAAGAAGGAGAAGAAGATGATATTATAAAAGAAGAAGAAGAAGAAGGAGAAAGAGAAGAAGAAGGAGAAGAAGAAGGTGAAGAAGAATAAGAAGTAGAAGAATTAGATGAGAAAAACAGGGAGAAGAAGAAGTAGAAGTTATAGAAGAAAAAGTAGAAGAAGAAGAGGAAGACGAAGAGAACGAAAAAGACAAAGAAGAAGAAGAAGAAGGGGAAAGAGAAGAAGAAGGAGAAGACGAAGAAGAAGAAGGAAAAGAAGAACATGTAGAAGAAGAAGAATAATAAGAAGAAGAAGAAGAAATAGAAGTAGAAGAAGAATAAATGAAAGAAGTAGAAGAAGAAGAAGAAGAAGAAGAAAAAGAAGCCTAAAGAAGAAGAAGAAGAAGAAGAAGAAGAAGAAGAATAATAAGAATAAGAAAAAGACTAAAGAAGATGAAGAAGAAGAAGAAGTATAAAAAGA
>JAIUJO010002706.1:55000-68262 GCA_023846275.1 Vanilla planifolia
ACAAGAAAGAGAAGAAGAAGTAAAAGGAGGAAAAAGAAGAAGAAGAAGATGATGGACAAAAAGTTGAAGAGGGAGAAGAAGAGGAAGAAGAAGAAGAAGACGAAGAAGATGAAGAAGGAAAAGAAGAAGAAGAAGAAGAAGAAGAAGAAGATGAAGAAGGAAAAGACGGAGAACAAGAAGACAAGGATGTAGAAGAAGAAGAAGAAGAAGATGTTGAAGAAGAAGAAGGAGAAGGAGAATAAGAAAAAGAAACGAAAGAAGAAGAGGCAGGAGAAGAAGATGGAAAAGAAGAAGAAGAAGAGGAACAAGAACGAGAAGAAGAAGTAAAAGGAAAAGAAGAAGAAGAAGAAGAAGATGGAAAAAAAGACATAGAGGAAGAATAAGAAAAAGATGTGGAAGAAGAAGGAGAATAATAATAATAATAATAATAATAAGTAGAAGAATAAGAAGAAGAAGGAGAAGAAGAAGAAGGAGAAGAAGAAGATGATTAAGTGGAAGAAGAAGAAGAAGAAGAGGAAGGAAGAAGAAGAAGAAGAGAATAAGGTGGAGGAGGAGGAGGCGAAGAAGAAGAAGAAGCAAAAGAAGAAGATGAAGAAGAAGAAGTAGTAGAAGAAGAGTAAGAATAAGAATAAGAAATAGAACAAGAAGAAGAAGATGAAGAACATGAAGAAGATGATGATGGAAAAGATGGAGAAAAGGAAGAAGAAGAAGAAGAAAAAGAAGAAGAAGAAGAAGAAGAAGAACTAAAAGAAGAAGACGAAGAAGAAGAAGAAGAAAAAGTTGAAGTAGAAGATTACGATGAAGAAGAAAAAGTAGAAGAAATAGAAGAAGAAGAAAATGAAGAAGAAAAAGAAGAAGAAGATGAAGAGGAAGAACAAGAAGAAGAAGTAGAAGTTGAAGAAGAAGAGGAAGAAGATTTGGAAGATGAAGAAGAAGAAGAAGATGACGAAAAATATGTATAATAATAAGAAGAAGAAGAGGAAGAAGGAGAAGAAGAAGAAGAATGAGAAGAAGAAGAAGAAGAAGAGGAAGAATAAGTAGAAGAGGATGATGGAAAATAAAAATAGGAGGAAGAAGAAGAAGAAGATGATGATGATGAAGTAGAAGAAGAAGAAGATGATGATGATGAAGAAGATGATGAAGATGAAGAAGAAGGGGAAGAAGATGAAGAAGAGATAGAAGAAGAAGAAGATGATGATGATGAAGAAGAAGCAGTAGAAAAAGAAGAAGAAGAAAAAGAAAAAGAAGAATAAGAAGAGGAAGAAGAAGGAGAAGAAGAAGAAGAAGAAGAAGAAGAGGAAGAAGAAGAAGAAAAAGAAAAGAGAAAAGAAGAAGAAGAAGAAGAAGATGAAGAAGAAGCAAAAGAAGAACTAGAAGATAAGGATGAAGAAGAAAAAAGGAAGATGGGGAAGAAGAATAAGAATAAGAAGAAGAAGTGGGAGAATAAGAAGAAGAAGAGGAAGAAGAAGATAACAAAGAAGTAGCGAAAGAAGATGGAGAAAAAGAGGAAAAAGAAGAAGTAAACTAAGGAAAAAAATGAAGAATTAGAAGAAGAAGAAGAGGAACAAGAAGAAGATGATGGACAAAAAGATGAAGACGAAGAAGAATAAGAAGAAGAAGGCAAAGATGAAAAAGAAGAAGAAAGATAAAGAAGAAGAAGAATAAAAAAAGGTAGAAGAAGAATAGAAGAAGAAGAAGAAGAAGAAGAAGAAGAACAGGAAAAAGAAGAAGAAGAAGAAGATGGGGAGGAATTAGAAAAAGTAGAAAAACAAGATTAAGAGTAAGAATATGAAGAAGAATAAGAAGATGATGATGAAGGAGGAGAAGAATAAGAAGAAGAAGAAAAAAAAGAAGAAAAAAATTAAGAGGAAGAAATTGATGATGAAGAAGAGGAAGTGGAAGTAAATGAAGAAAAAGAAGACAAAGAAGTAGATGGGGAAGTTGAAGAAAAAAGAGAAGGAGAAGTAGAAGAAGAAGAAGAAGAAGATGAAAAAGAAGTAGAAGTAGGAGAAGAAGACGAAGAACAAGAAGATGGGAAGAAGAATAAGAAGAAGAAAATGATCAAGAATAAGAATAATTACTACAATAATGACAATAATGATAATAAGAAGAAGAAAAAAAAGAAGAACAAATGGAAAAACAAGAAGAAGTTGATGTTTGAGATTAAGAGGGAGAAGAAGAAGAAGAAGAAGAACAAAAAGATGTATTGGAAGAAGAAGATGAAGATGAAGGAGTAGAAGAAGAAGAAGAAGAATAAGAAGAAAAAGAAGAAGGAGAAGAAGAAGAGGGAAGAAGAAAAGAGAAGAAAAAGGGAAAGAAGAAGAAGAAGAAGAAGGAGAAGGTGAAGAAGAAGAAGAGGAAGAAGAACAAGAAGAGATAGAAGTAGGAAAGGAAGAAGAAGAAGAAGAACAATAAGTAGAAGGAAGAAACGAAGAAGAAGAAGAAGAAGAAGAGGATGAGGAGGAAGAAGGAGAAGAAGAAGTAGGAGAGGAGGAAGGAGAAGAGGAAGAAGAAGAACAACAAGATGAAGGAGAAGAAGTACGACAAGAAGAAGAAGCAGAAGAAGAAAAAGAAGAAGAAGAAGAGGAAGAAGAAGAAAAGGAAAAAGAAAATGATGATAATGAAAAAGGAGAATTAGAAGAAGAAGAATACGATGAAGAACAAGAAGAAGAAGAAGAAGGGGAAGTAGAAGAAAAACAAGGAGAAGAAGAAGAAGAAGAAGAAGAAGTAGAAGAAGAAGAAGAAGATGGGGAAGAAGAAGAAGATGATGATGATGATTAATAATAATAATAATAATAATAACAATAAGAAGAAGAAGAAGGAGATGATGAAGAAGAAGAAGAAGAAGAAGAAGATGGGGAGGAATTAGAAGAAGTAGGAGGACAAGATTAAGAATAAGAATAAGGAAAAGGAGAAGAAGAAAAAGAAGATGATGATGAAGGAGGAGAAGAATAAGAAGAAGAAAAAAAAGAAGAAAAAGAAGAAGAGGAAGAAATTGATGATGAAGAAGAGGAAGTGGAAGTAATTGAAGACAAAGAACACAAAGAAGTAGAAGAAGGAAAAGTTGAAGAAAAAGGAGAAGGAGAAGTAGAAGAAGAAGAAGAAGAAGAAGATGAAAAAGAAGAAAAAGAAAAAGTAGAAGTAGAAGAAGAAGATGAAGAACAAGGTGATGGGAAGAAGAATAAGAAGAAGAAGATGATGAAGAATAAGAATAATTACTATAATAATGATAATAAGAAGAAGAAAAAAAAGAAGAACAAATGGAAAAACAACAACAAGAAGAAGAAGAAGAACTAGAAGATGAAGTGGAAGAAGAAGAAGATGATGATGAAGAAGGAGTAGAAGAAGAAGAAAAAGAACAAGAAGGAAAGAAGAAGGAGAAGGAGAAGAGAGAAGAAAAAGGGAAAGAAGAAGAAGAAGAAGAAGTAGAAGGTGAAGAAGCAGAAGAGGAAGAAGAAGAAGAACAGGTAGAAGTAGGAAAGGAAGAAGAAGAAGAAGAAGAAGAGGTAGAAGAAGGAAACGAAGAAGAAGAAGAAGAAGAAGAAGAGGTAGAAGAAGGAAACAACGACGAAGAAGAAGAAGAAGAGGACGAAGAGGAAGAAGGAAAAGAAGAAGTAGGAGAGGAGGAAGGAGAAGAGGAAGAAGAACAACAACAAGATGAAGGAGAAGAAGTACGACAAGAAGAAGAAGCAGAAGAAGAAAAAGAAGTAGAAGAGGAAGAAGAAGAAAAGGAAAAAGAAAATGATGATAATGAAAAAAAAGAATTTGAAGAAGAAGAATACGATGAAGAAGAAGAAGAAGAAGAAGAAGGGGAAGTAGAAGAAAAACAAGGAGAAGAAGAAGAAGAAGAAGAAAAAGAAGAAGAAGAAGAAGAAGAAGAAGAAGTAGTAGAAGAAGAAGAAGAAGATGGGGAAGAAGAAGAAGAAGATGATGATGATTAATAATAATAATAATAATAATAATAATAATAACAATAAGAAGAAGAAGAAGGAGAAGATGAAGAAGGAGAAGAAGAAGAATAAGATGAAGAAGTGAAGAAGAAGAAGAAGAAGAAGAAGAGGAAGGAGGAAAAGAAGATGAGGGAGAAGAAGAAGAAGAAGAGGAAGAAGAAGAAGAAGAAGAAGAAGGAGAAGAAGAAGAAGATGATGAAGAAGAAGAAGAAGAGGAAGAAGAAGAAGAAGAAGAAGGAGAAGAAGAAGAAGATGATGAAGATGTAGAAGAATAGGAAGAAGAAGAAAAAGAAGTTGATGATGATGAAGAAGGCAAAGAAGAAAAAGAAGAACAAGATGGGGAAGAAAAAACAAGAGGAATTAGTAGAATAAGAATAAGAATAAGAAAAAGATCAAGAAAAAGAAGAAGAAGAAGGAGAAGGAGAAGAAGAAGAAAAGGAAGAACAAGAAGAAGATGATGAAGGAGAAAAAGAAGGAGAAGAAGAAGAGAAAGAAGATAGAGAGGAAGAAAAGTAAAAGGAGTGGAATAATATTTATAATAATAAGATGAAGAAGAAGAAGAAGAAGAAAAAGAAGATGAAGAACATGAGGAAGAAGAAGAAGGAGGAGGAGGAGGAAAAGATGAAAAACGAATAACAAGAAAAAAAGAAGAAAAAGAAGAAGAAAAGGGAGAAGAAGAAGAAGCGAAAGAAGTAAAAGAAGAATGAGAAGATGGAGAAGAAGAAGAAAAAGAACGAGAGGAGGATGATGAAGAAGAAGAGGAAGAAGAAGAAGGACAAGAAGAAGAAGGACAAGAAGGAGGAGGAAAAGAAGGAGGATGAGGAGAAGAAGAAGAAGAAGAAGAAGATGTTGATGATGTAAACGTGTAGTAGAAGAAGAAGGAGAGGAGGAGGAGGATGAGAAATATAAGAAGAAGAAGAAGAAGAAGAAGAAGAAGTAAAAGTAGTAGTAGAAGGAGGAGGAGGAGGAGCATGAGAAGAATAAGAAGAAGAAGAAGAAGAAGAAGTAGTAGAAGAAGAAGGACAAGAAGAAGAATATGAAGAAGAAGAAGAAGGACAAGATGATGAGAAAGAAAAAGAAGAAGATAAAGAAGTAGAAGAAGGAGAAGAAGAAGAAGAAGGAGAAGATGAAGAAGAAGATGAAGAGTTAGAAGAAAAATAACAATAACAATAACTATAGTAACAACAAAAACAATAATAATAACAATAATAATAGTGGTAACAATAATAATAATAATAATAATAATAATAAGATGAAGAAGAGTAAGAAAAAGCTAAAGAAGTATAAGAAGAAGAAGAAGGAGAAGAAGAAGAAGAATTTGAAGAACCAGTAGAAGGAGTAGAACAAGAAGAAGAAGAACAAGAAGAAGAAGAAGAGGAAGAAGGAGGAGAAGAAGAAGATGAGGTAGAAGAAAAAGAAAAAAGAAGTAGTAGGAGAAGAAGAAGAAGAAGAATGAGAACAAGAGTAGAAGGCGAGGAAGATGAAGAAGAAGAAGATTAGGAACAAGAAGAAGAAGAATAAGAAGAAGAAGAAGAAAAAGAAGAAGAAGAAGAAGAGAAAAAAAAAGAAGGGGAAAAAGAAGGAGAAGAAGAAGAAGATAGAGAAGAAGAAGAAGTTGTAGTAGAAGAAGAAGAAGAAGAATAAGGAGAACAAGAAGAACAAGAAGAAGAAAAATAAGAAGAAATAGAAGAGGAAAAGGAAGAAGAAGAAGAATAAGAAGAAGAAAAATTAGAAGAAATAGAAGAGGAAAAGGAAGAAGAAGAAGAAAAAGAATTAAAGGAAGTAAAAGAAGAAGAAGAAGAAGAAGAAGAGTAAGAAGAGGATGAAGGAGAAGAAGAAAAAGAAGAAGAAACAGAAGAAGATGTAGAAGAAGAAGAAGAAGAAGAAGAAGAAGAAGAAGAGGAAGAAGAAGAAAAGGAGACGAAGTAGAAAAAGAAGAAGAAGAAAGAGGATGAGTAGAAGAAAATGAAAAAGTAAAAGAAAAAGAAGAAGAAGAAGAAGAAGAAAAAGAAGAAAAAGTTGAATAAGAAGGGGAAGAAGTAGAGGAAGATTGAGAGGAAGGAAAAGAAGAAGAAGGGGAATAAGCGGAAGACGAAGAAGAAGAAGAAGAGGAAGAAGAAGAAGAAGGACGAGAAGAAGAAGAAGTAGAAGAAGAATGAGAAGAGGATGAAGAAGAACTTGAAGGAAGTCAAGGAGAAGAAAAAGAATAATAATAAGAAGAAGATCAAGAGGAAGAAGAAAAGGAAGAAGATGATGATGGAGAAGAAGAAGAAGAAGAACGAGAAGAAGAAGAAGGAGAAGGAGAAGTTGAGGAAGGAGAATTAGAAGAAGAAGAAGAAGTAGTAGAAGAAGAAAAAGAGGAATGAGACGAAGATGATGAAGAAAAAAAGAAGTAGAAGTAAAAGAAGAAGAAGAAGAAGAAGTAGTAGCGGAAGAAGAACAAGAATTAGAAGGACGATGAGGAGGAGAAGAGGAAGAAGAAGAAGAAGAAGTAGAAGAAGAAGGAGAAGAGGAGGAAGAAGAAGAAGAAGAAGAAAAGGAAGAAGAAGAAGAAGAAGAAGAAGAACAAGAACAAGAAGAAGGAGAAGTAGAAGAAGAAGAAGATGAAGAAGAAGAAGAAGAAGAAGAAGAAGATCATGAGGAAGAAGAAGAAGAAGAAGAAGAAGAAGAAGAAGAAGTGGAAGAAGAACAAGAAGAAGAAGAACGATGAGGAGAAGAAGAGGAAGAAGAAGAAGAAGAAGAAGAAGAAGGATAAAAGGAAGAAGAAGAAGAAGAAGAAAAATAGAAAGGAAAAGAAGAAGAAGAAGAAGAAGAAGAAGAAGAAAAGATCATGAGCAAGAAGAAGAAGAAGTAAAGGAAGGGAAAGAAGAAGATGAGGAGGAAGAAGAAGAAGAAGAAGAAAAGATCATAAGGAAGAAGAAGAAGAAGAGGTAAAGGAAGAGGAAGAAGAAGAGGGAGAAGTTGATGATGAAGAAGAAGTGGAAGAGGAAGACGAAGGAAAGGAAGAAGAAGAAGAAGATGATGATGATGACGAAGAATTTGAAAAGCAGATGTAGAAGAAGAAGAATAAGAAGAAGAAGAAGACGAAGAAGAAGAAGAAGAACATGGAATAGAAAAAGGAGGAGAAGAAGAAGAAGCAGAAGAAGAAGAAGTAGAAGAAGATGAAGAAGAAGAGGAAGAAGAATAGTAATTATAATAATAATTATTATAAAAATAAGAAAAAGAAGAAGAAGAAGAAGTAGAATAAGACCAAAAAGAGGAAGAAGAAGGAGATGGAGGTGATGATGAAAAAGAAGAATAAGACAAAGTAGAAGAAGAAGAAGTAGAAGAAGAAGAAGAAGAAGAAGAAGAAGGAGAAGGAGAAGGAGAAGAAGAAGTAGAAGAAGTAGAAGAAGAAGGAGGAGATGAAGAAGGAGAGGAAGATGATGAAGAAAAAAAGAAGTAGAAGTAAAAGAAGAAGAAGAAGAAGAAGTAGTAGTGGAAGAAGAACAAGAAGAAGAAGGATGATGAGGAGGAGAAGAGGAAGAAGAAGAAGAAGAAGTAGAAGAAGAAGGAGAAGAGGAAGAAGAAGAAGAAGAAGAAGAAAAGGAAGAAGAAGAAGAAGAAGAACAAGAACAAGAAGAAGGAGAAGTAGAAGAAGGAGAAATTGAAGAAGAAGAAGAAGAAGAAGGAGAAGAAGAAGAAGATCATGAGGAAGAAGAAGGGGAAGAAGAAGAAGAAGAGGGACTAAAGGAAGGAGAAGATGAAGAGGAAGAAGATGATGATGAAGAAGAAGTAGAAGAGGAAGGTGAAGAAAAGGAAGAAGAAGAAGATGATGAAGATGATGATGAAGTCAAAAATCACACATAGAAGAAGAAGAAGAAGACCAAGAACTAGAAGTACGGGACGAAGAAGAAGGGGAGTAAGATGAAGAAGTAAAAGAAAAAGTAGAAGAAGACGAAGAAGAAGAAGAAGAAGAACAAAGAATAGAACAAGAAGAAGAAGAAAAAGAAGAAGAGGATTTAGAAGAAGATGAAGTAGAAAAAGAAGAAGAAGAAGAAGAGGAAGAAGAATAGTAATTATAACAATAAAAATTATAAATATACTAAAAAGAAGAAAAAGAAGAAGAAGAAGAAGTAGAATAAGAAGAAGAAGAGGAAGAAGAAGGAGATGGAGATTCAATGAAAAAGAAGAATAAGACGAAGTAGTAGTAGTAGTAGTAGAAGAAGAAGAACAAGTAGAAGAAGAAGAAGATGAAGGTGGAGGAGGAGAAGCACAACAAAAGGAAGAAGAAGAAGAAGAAGAAGAAGAAGGAGAAGAAGAAGAAGTAGAAGGAGAAGAAGGTGAAGATGAAGAAGAAGAAGAAGAAGTAGAAGAAGTTTATGATGAAGAAGAAGAAGATGATGAAGAAGTAGAAGAAGAAAGAGAGGAAGAAGAAGAAGAAGAAGGAGAAGATGAAGAAGAACGAGAAGAAGGAGAGAAAGATTGAGAAGTAGAATAAGAAGAAGAAAAAGAAAAGGAAAAAGAAGGAGAAGAAGCTGAAGAAGAAGAAGAAGAAGATGATGATGAAGAATAAGAAGAAGGAGAATGTGAAGAAAGAGAAGAATAAAAAGAAGAAGAAAAAGAAGTAGAAGCAATAGAAGAAGAAGGAGAAGAAGAAGAAAAAGAAGGAGAAGAAGAAGAAGGAGAAGAAAAAGAAAAAGTAGGAGAAGAAAAAGAAGGAGGACAAGAAGAAGAAGGAGAAGAAGGAGAAGAAGAAGAAGAAAAAAAAGAAGTAGAAGATGAAGAAGAAGAAGGAGAAGAAGGAGAATAAGGAGAAGAAGCAGAAGAAGAAGAAGAAGAAGAAGAAGGAGAAGAAGGAGAAGAAAAAGAAGGAGAAGAAGGAGACGACGAAGAAGGAGAAGAATGAGAAGAAGAAGAAGAAGAAGAAGGAGAAGAAGAAGAAGAAGAAAAAGAAGAAGGCGAAGAAGAAGAAGACAAAGAATAAGAAGAAGGAGAAGAAGAAGAAGAAGAAGAAGAAGAAGAAGAATGAAAAGAAGAAGAAGAAGGAGGAGAAGAAGGAGAAGAAAAAGAAGAAGAAGGAGAAGAAGAAGCAGAAGAAGAAGAAGAAGAAGAAGAAGAAGCAGATGACATTATAGAAGAAGAAGAGATAGAAGTAGAAGAAGAATAAGAAGAAGAAGAAGTATTCAGAGAAGGAGAAGGAGGAGGAGAAGAAGAAGAAGAAGAAAAATAATAAGAAGAAGAAGAATAAGAAGAAGATGCTAAAGAAGAAGAAGAAGAAGAAGAAGACAAAGAAGATGATGAAGAAGAGATGAAGAAGAAGAAGAAGAAGAGGAAGAAGAAGAAGAAGAAGAAGAAGAAGAAGATGATGATGATAAAGTAGAAGAAGAAGAGGTAGAAGAAGAAGAAAAAGAAGTAGAATTGAAGAAGTAGAAGAAGAAGAAGAAGAAGAAGAAGAAGAAGAAGAAGAAGTAGAAGAAGAAGAAGAAGAAGAAGAAGAAGAAGAAGAAGAACATGAGGAAGAAGAAGAAGAGAAAGATGATGAAGAAGAAGAAGGACAGGAAGAAGCAGAAGAAGATGAAGAAGAAGATGAAGAAAGAAAAGAGAGAGATGATGAAGAAGAAGAAGAAGAAGGAGATGAGGAAGAAGAACAAGACGAAGAAGAAGCAGAAGTAGAAGAAGAGGAAGAAGAAGAAGAAGAAGAAGGAGAAGAAGACTAAGAGGAAGAAGGAGAAGAAGAGGAGGAAGAAGAAGAAGAATAAGAAGTACAACAAGAAAAAGAAAAAGAAGGAGAAGAATAGGAAGAAAAAGAAGAAGATGAAGAAGAAGAAGAAGAAAGAGAAGAAGAACAAGAAGAAGTAGAAGAAGAAGAAGAAGAAAAAGGAGAAGAAGAAGAAGAAGGGGAAGTATAATAAGAAGAAAAAAGTAGATGAACAAGAAGAAGAAGAAGAAGAAGAAGAAGCTAAAGAAGAAGAAGAAGGAGAAGAACAAGAAGAAATAGAAGATGATGATGATGAAGGAGATGATGTAGAAGAAGAAGAAGAAGAAGAAAAAGAAAAAGTCGCAAAAGAAGAGGAACAAGAAGAAGGAGAACAATAAGGACTAGAAGAAGAAGAGGAAGAAGAAGATGAGGAACAACTTGAAGAAGATAATGATGGAGAAAAAGAAGGAAAAGAAGAACAAGTAGAACAAGAAGAAGAAGAAATAGAAGAAGGAGAAGAAGAAGGAGAAGAAGAAGAAGAAGAAGAAGAAGAAGAGGAGGACGAAGAAGAGGAAGAGGAAGAAGAAGAGGAAGAAGGAGAAGAAGAAGAAGAAGAAGAGGAGGAGGAGGAGGAAGAAGAAGAAGAAGAAGAAGATGTAGACAAAGACGAAGAGGAAGAAGAAGAAGAAGAAGAAGAAGAAGAAGAAGAAGAAGAAGAGGATGAAGAAGAAGAAGTCGAAGAAGAAGAAGAAATAGAAGAAGAAGAAAAAGGAGAAGAAGAAGAAGAAAAAGAAGAAGAAAAAGAAGAACAAGAAGAAGAGGATGATGAAGAAGAAGTCGAAGAAGAAGAAGATGTAGAAAAAATAGAAGGAGAAATTGAAGAAGAAGAAGGAGAAGATGAGGAAGAAGAACAAGAAGAAGAAGAAGACGAAGGAGAAGAGGAAGAAGATGTAGAAGAAGAAGACGAAGAAGAAGAAGAAGATGAAGAAGAAGAACAAAAGAAGAAGAGGAAGAAGAACAAAAAGAGCAAGAAGATTAAGAAGAAGAAGAAGAAGAAGAAGGAGAGTTAGGACAAATAAAGGAAGAAGAACAAGAAGAAGAAGGAGAGTTAGGACAAATAAAGGAAGAAGAACAAGAAGAAGAAGGAGTAGAAGATGAAGAAGAAGAATAAGAAGAAAAAGAAAAAGAAGAATAAAAACTAATAGATGAAGAAGATGAAGAAGAAGAAAAAGAAGTAGAAGAAAGAGAAGATGACAAAGAAGAAGTAGAAGAAGAAGAAGAAGATGGGAATGTAGAAGAAGAAAAAAAAGAATAAGATGAAGAAGAAGAAGAAGAAGAAGAAAAAGTGGAAAAAGAAGAAGAAGAAGAAGAAGAAGGAGAAGAAGAAGAAGAAGATCATGATGATGATAAGGAAGAACAAGATGAGGAAGAAGAAGAAGAAGTTGAGGAAGAAGAATAAGAATAACAATAAGTAGTTGAAGAAGAAGAAGAAGGAGGAGAGGAAGGAGAAGGGGAACAAGTAGAAAAACATGATGAAGGAAAAGAACGGGTAGAAGATGAAGAAAAAGAAGTAGTAGTAGTAGAAGAAGAAGAAGAAGAAGAAGAAGAAGAAGGAAAAGAAGAAGAAGATGAAGAAGAAGAAGAAAATATATGAGAAGAAGTAGACGAAGAAGAAGTAGAGGAAGAAGAAGACGAAGAAGAAAAAGGAGAAGAAGAAAAAAAGAAGAAGAAGAAGAAGAAGTAGAACAACAAGAAGAAGAAGAATTAGAAAAAAGACGAAGAAGATGAGGAAGAAAAAGAAGAAGAAGAAGAAGAAGATGATGGAAAATAAGATTAATATTATGATAAAAAAGTGGAAAAAGCATCGGAAGAAGAAGAAGAGGAAGAATAAGAAGAAGATGATTATGGATAATAGAAAGAAGAAGAAAGTGTAGAATAAGAATAAGAAGTAGAATAAGAATAGGGAAAAGAAGAAGAAGAAGAATAAGAATTAGAAGAAGACAAAGAAGGAGATGAATAAGAAGAAAATGAAGGAGAAGATGACAAAGAAGAAGAAGAAGAAGAAGAAGAAGAAAAAGAAGAAGAGAAGAAGAATTAGAAGAAGAAGAAGAAGAAGAAGACAAAGAAGAAGAGGAAGAAGAAGAAGAAGAAGAAGAAGAAGTGGAAGAAGAAGAAGAAGAAGAAGAAGTAAGAGGAGGAGGAGGAGAAGAAGAAGCAGAAGAAGAAGAAGGGGAAGCAGAAGACGAAGAGGAAGAAGAAAGAGAAGAAGAAGAAGAAGAAGAAGAAGAATTAGAAGAAGAAGAAGAAGATGATGATGAAGAAGAAGAAGAAGATAAGGAAGAAAAAGAAGATGAAGACGAAGGAGAAGACGAAGAAGATGTGGAAATAGTAGAAGAAGAAGAAGAAGAAGAAGAATAAGAAGAAGAAGGAGAAAAAGAGGAAGAAGAAGAAGACGAGGAAGAACAAGAAGAAGAAGAAGTACAAGAAGAAGAAGAAAAAGTAGAGGAAGAAGAAAAGATGATGAAGAAGAAGAAGAAGTTGAAGAAGAATTTGAAGAAGAAGAAGAAGAAGAAGTTCATGAACAACAATAAGAAGAAGAAGAATGAGAGGAAGAAGAAGAAAAAGAAGAAGAAGAAGAAGAGGAAGAAGTAGAACAAAAAGAAGAAGAAGAAGATGAAGAGTAAGAAGTAGACGAAGAAGAAGTAGTAGAAGAAGAAAAAGAAAAAAAATGAAGAAGGAGAAGAATAATAAGAAGAAAAAGTAGATGAACAAGAAGATGAAGAAGAAGAAGCTGAAGAAGAAGAACAAGAAGAACAAAAAGAAGATGATGATGATGAAGATGATGTAGAAGAAGAAGAAAAAGAAAAAGTATTAGATGAGGAAGTAGAACAAGATGAAGAAGAAGAAGAAGAACAACAAGAACTAGAAGAAGGAGAAGAAGAAGAAGATGAGGAAAAACAAGAAGAAGATGATGACAGAGAAGAAGAAGAAGAAGAAGAAAAAAAAGTAGAAGAAGAACAAGACGATGAACGAGAAGCAGAAGAGGATGAAGTAGAAGAAGAAGAAGAAGCTGAAGAAGACGAAAAAGGAGAAGAAGAAAAAAAGAAGAAGAAGAAGGAGGAGGAGAAGAAGAAGAAGAAGAAGAAGAAGGAGAAGAAGGAGAAGAAGAACGAGAAGAGGAAGAGGATGAAGAATAAGAAGATGAAGAAGAAGAAGAAGAAGGTGTAGAAGAAGAAGAAAATGAAGAAGTAGAAGAGGAAGAAGAAGCAGAAGAAGAAGAAGAAGAAGAAGAATAGGAAGGGCAAGAAGATGAAGAAATAGATGATGATGATGATGAAGAAGAAGAAGAAGAAGAATAGGAAGAAGTTGAAGTAGAAGATGACGAAGAAAAAGAAGGAGAAGAAGTAGATAGAGAAGAATAAGAAGAAGGAGAAGAAAAAAGTTGATGATGAAGAAGAAGAAGGAGAAGAAGAAGAAGCAGAAGAAGAAATAAAAGAAGAAGAAGGGGAAGAATAAGAAGAAGATGTAGAAGAACAAGAAGAAGAAAAAGGAGATGAAGAAGATGAAAAAGAAGAAGAGGAATGAGAAGAAGAAGAAGAAGATGATGATGATGATTAAAGAGAAGAATAAGA
>JAIUJO010001795.1:0-5000 GCA_023846275.1 Vanilla planifolia
TTCTTCTTCTTCTTCTTCTTCTTCTGCTTCTTCGTTTTCTACTTCTTCTTCTTCTTCTTCTGCTTCTTCTTCTTCTACTTCTTTTTCTTCTTCTTCTTCTTCTTCTTCTTCTTTGTTTTTATTATTATTATTGTTATTCTTCGTCTTCATTTTCTTCTTCCTCTTCCCTTATTCTTCTTCTTCTTCTTCTTCTTCTTCCTCTTCTGCTTCTTCTTCTACTACTACATTTTCAACTTTTTCTTCTTCTTCGTTTACTTCTTCGTCTTCTTCTCCAACCTCTTCTTTGACTTCTTCTTCTTCTTCTTCTTCTACTTCTTCTCCTTCTTCTACATCTTTTTCTTCTTCTTCTTCTTCTTCTTCCTCCTCCTCCTCCTCCTTTTCTTCTTCTTCTACTAATACTACTGCTTTTGTTCTTCTTTTTCTTGATGTTTTTCTTCTTCTTCTTCTACTTCTATTTCTTCTACTTCTATTTCTTCTGCTTCTTTTTCTTCTACTTCTTCTTCTTCCTTCTTCTTCTTCTTCTTCGTATTCTTTTTCTTCTTCTTCTTCTTGTTCTTCTTCTACTTCTTCTTCTTCTGCTTCTTCTTCTTCTACTACTTCTTATTGTTCTACTTCTTTTTCTTCTTCTTCCTCTTCTACTTCTTCTACTACTACATTTTCTACTTTTTCTTCTTCTTCGTTTACTTCTGCTTCGTCTTCTTCTTCATATTTTTCTTCTTCTTCTTCTTCTGCAACCTCTTCTTTGTCTTCTTCTTCTTCTTCTTCTTCTTCTTCCTTTTCTACTTCTTCTTTTTCTTCTTCTTCTTCTTCCTCCTCCTCCATCACCTCCTCTTCTGCTTCTTCTACTAATACTACTACTTTTCTTCTTCTTCTTCTTGATGTTTTTCTTCTTCTTCTTCTACTTCTATTTCTTCTACTTCTTTTTCTTCCTCCTCCTTCATTTTCTTCTTCTTCTTCGTCTTCTTGTTCTTTCTCTTCTTCTACTTCTACTTCTTTTTCTACTTCTTCTTCTTCACCATTTTCTTCTTCTTCTTCTTCTTCTTCTTCTTTTTCGTCTTTTCCTTCTTCTCCTTCTTCTTCTTCTTCTCCTCCTTCCTCTTCTTCCTCTTCTTCTTCTTTTTCTTCTTCTTCCTATTCCTTATCTTCATATTCTTCTTCTCTTTTTTCTTCATCTTCTTCTTCTTCTTCTTCTTTGTCTTCTTCTTTCTTCTTCTTCTTCTACTTTTTCTTCTTATTCTCTTTCTTCAACTTCTTCTTCTTCTTCGTCTTATTCTTCTTTATTTTCTTCTTCTTCTTCTTCTTCTTAGAGTTCTTCTTCTTGTCCTTCTTTTTCTTCTTCTTTTTCTTCTTCTTCTTCTTCTTCTTCTTCTTCTTCTTCTCCATCTTCTACATTTTTTTCTTCTTTTTCATCTTTTTTTCTTCTGTTCTCTTCTACATCTTCTTCTTCCACTTCTTTTTCTTCCTCTACTTCCTCCTCTTCTCCTTGTTTTTCTTTTTCATCTTCATCTTCTTCTTATTCTTATTGTTCTTCTTCTTCTTCTTCTTCTTTTCTACTACAAGTACTTTTTTTTCTTCTTCTTCTATTTCTTCTCTTTTTTCTAATTCTTCTTCTTCTTTCTTCCTCTTCTTCTTCTTTCTTCCACATGTTCTACTACTTATTGTTCTTCTTCTTTCCTCTTCTTCTTCTTCTTTTACTTCTTCGTCATCATCATATTCTTCTTCTTCTTCTTCTTTCTTCTTCTTCTTATTCTTCTCCTTCTTCTTCTTCTTCTTACTCTTCTTTTTCTACTTCTTCCTCCTCCTCTTCTTCCTCCCCTTCTTCTTCTACTACTTCTTCTTGTTCTTCTTCTTCTACTCCTTCTACTTATTTTACTTCTACTCTTTTTTCTTCTTCTACATCATCTTCTTCTTCTACTTCTCCTTCTTCCTCATCTTCATCTTCATGATCTTCTTCTTCTTCTTCTTCTTCTTCTTCTTCATCTTCTTCTTCTTCACCATCTTCTTCTTCTTCTTCTTCTTCTTCTTCTTCCTCCTCTTCCTTTTCTTCTTACTCTGCTTAATCCTCTTCTTCTTCCTCTTCTTTTTCTTCTTCTTCTTCAACTTCTTCTTCTTCATCGTCATCTTGCTCTTCTTCTACTTCTTCTATTTCTTCTCCTATCTTGTCCTTTTTCCTCTTCCTCTACTTCTTCTTCTTCTTCTTCTTCTTTTTTCTTCTTCTTCTTCTTCTTCTTCTTTTACATCTTCTTCTTCTCCTTATTCTTTATCTTCTTCTTCTTCTTATACTTTCTTATTCTTTTACTTCTTCTTCTTCATGTTTTTCTTCCACTACTTCTTCATCTTTTTCTTCTTCTGTATCTTCTTCTTCTTATTCTTCTTCTTTTTCTTCATCTTCTTCTACTTTTTCTTCTTCTTCTTCTTCGTCAACTTTTTCATCTTCCTCTACTTCTTCTTCTAATTCTTCTACTTCTTTTGATTCTACTTGTTCATTCTCTTCTTCTTCTTTTTCTACTTCTTATTACTCTTCTTCTTTCTTCTTCTTTTCTTCATTTTCCCTTCCTTCTTTTCTTCTTCTTCTTCTTCTTCATCTTCTTTTTATTGTTCTTCTTCTTCTTCTTTTACTTCTTTCTCTTCTTCTTCTTCTTCTTCTCTTTCTTCTTCCCCTTCTTCTTCTTCTTCTCCTTCTTCTTCTTCTTCTTATTCTTCTTTTTTTACTTTTACTTCTTCTTCCTCTTCTTCTTTTCCTTCTTCTTCACCTTCCTTGTCCACTTCTTCTTCATATTATGCTTCTACTTCTTCCACCTCTTCTTTTAGTTCTTCTTCTTTTACTTCTTCTTCTTCTTCTTCCAATTTATTTGTCTTGTTCATCTTCTTCATCAACTTCTTCTTTCTCTTCTTTTTTTCTTTTTTCTTCTTCTCCTTGTTCTTCTTCATCCTCTTCTTCTTCTTCTTCTTCTTCTTCTCCTCCTCCTCCTCTTCCTTCTTCTTCTTCATGTTCTTCTTCCTCTTCTACATCTTCTTCTCCTTCTTCTTCTTCTTCTTCTTCTTCTCCTTTTTCTTCCTCTTCATCTTCTTCTTGTTCTTCTTCTTCCTCCTCTTCTTTTTGTTTTTCTTCTTCTACTTCTTCTTCTTCTTCTTCTTTCTCTAGTTCTTCTTGGTTTTCTACTTCTTCTTCCTCTTCTTCCTCTTCTTCTTCTTCT
Source organism: Vanilla planifolia (assembly GCA_023846275.1). Taxonomy (NCBI): domain Eukaryota; kingdom Viridiplantae; phylum Streptophyta; class Magnoliopsida; order Asparagales; family Orchidaceae; genus Vanilla; species Vanilla planifolia. The sequence goes on from JAIUJO010001795.1 coordinate 3,198, forward strand.
ACTTCTTGTTCTCCGTCTTTTAAATTTTCATCTTCTTTTTCATCTTTTCTTTTTCTTCTTTTTTCATCTACTTCTTCTTCCTCTTCTTCTTCTTCTTCTTTTTTCTCATATAAATCTTCTTCTTCTTCTACTTCTTCTACTTCCTTTTTTTCTAATTCTACTTCTTCTTTCTTCTTCTTCTTCTAATACTTCTTATTGTTCTTCTTTTTTTCTTTTCTTATTCTTCTTCAACTTCTTTTACTTCTTCGACATGATCTTATTCTTCTTCCTCTTCTTCTTTCTTCTTTTTTCATCATCATCATCATCTTCTTCTTCTTGTCTTTTTCTTCTTGTTCTTCTTCTCCTACTTCTACTTCTTTATCTTCTTCTTATTCTTCTTCTTTTTCGTCAAACTTTTCTTCTTCTTCTACTTCTCCTTCTTCTTCTTCCTCATCTTCTAATTCTTCTACTTCTTTTTGTTCTACTTATTCATTCTCTTTCTTCTTCTTCATCATCATCTTCTTCTAGTAATATTTCTTATTACTATTCTTCTTTCTTCTTCTTTTCTTCTTCTTGCCTTTCCTTTTTCTTCTTCTTCCTCTTCTTCTTCTTCTTGTTCATCATCATCATCAACTTCTTCTTCTTCTTCTTCTTTTTCTTCTTCTTCTTCTTCTTTTTCTTCTTCTACTTATTCTTCTTCTTCTTTTTCTTCTTCTTCATTTCCTATTTCTTCCTCTTATTATTCTTCTTCTTCTTTCTTATTCTTCAACTTCTACTTTTTCTTCCACTTCTTCTTTTTCTTCATCATCTACTTTATCTTTTTCTTCTTCTTTTTCATCATCTACTTTATCTTTTTCTTCTTCTTTTTCTTCTTCTTCTTCTTCTTCTTCTTCTTTTTCTTCTTGTGAACTTTCTTCTTCTTCTTGTTCTTCATCATCTTCTTCTTCTAATTCTTCTACTTCTTCATTCTCTTTCTTATTCTACATCTTCTTCTAATACTTCTTATTACTCTTCTTCTCTCTTGTTCTTTTCTTCTTTTTGCTCTGCCTTCTTCTTCATCTTCTTCTTGTTGTTCTTCTTCATCATCATCTTCTTCTTTTTCTTCTTCTTCTTCTTCTATACTTCTTCGTCTTCTTCCTCTCCTTCTTCTTCCCATCTTATTATCCATCTTCTTCTTCATTTTCTTCTTCTTCTTCTTGTACTTCTACTACTTCTTCTTCTTCTTCATCTTCTTCATCTTTTTCTTCTTCCCCTTCTTCTTCTTCATCATCATCACCTTCTTCTTCTTCATCTTTTTCTTATTCTTGTTCTTTGTCTTCTTCTTCATCTACCTCATCTTTTTCTTGTTCTTCTTCTTCTTCCACCTCCTTATTTTCTTGTTCTTCTTCTTCTTCCACCTCCTTATTTTCTTCTTCTTCTTTACCTTCTTCTTCTTCTACTTCATTTTTTCATTCTTCTTCTTCAACATCGTCTACTTCTTCTTTTTTCTTCTTCTCCTTCTTCTAATTCTTCTACTTCTTCTTCTACTTCTCCTACTTGTTCTTCTTTTTCTTCTTCTTTCTTTTTCTTTGACTTCTTCCTCTAATTCTTCTTCTTCTTATCCTTCTTCTTCTTCTTCTTCTTGTTTCCTATTCTTCTACTTCTTCTTCTTCTTCTTGTTCTTCTTCTTCTTCTTCTTCTTCTTCTTGTTCTTGTTCTTCTTTTCTGTCTTCCTTTTCTTCGTCCTAGTCTTCTTCTTCCACTTCTTCTTCTTCGTCTTCTTCTCTTCTTCCCTTCCTCTCTTCTTCTTCTTTTTCTTCTTCATCTTCTTCTTTTTCTTCTTCT